>JAUMHA010348459.1:0-14113 GCA_032359765.1 Saxidomus gigantea | reverse complement strand
TCCGGTTAAGGAAACTGCAACTGACCGACCGACCGACCGACCGACCAACCACCGAGTGACTCCTATATACCCCCCTAAACTTCGTTTCGGGGGTATAATAACTACAAAGCTGAATCACTGTTTTCTGGCATTTATTACAGATACCTATTGTTTATATTATATACGACACGATAGCATACAGAAAACCCAGAAAATCACAAAATTTGCAATTCTAAATAATTACGGGGATCCACAACGGGATCTTCCCCTATGTATTCTCAGAATAATCTCTCTGAAAATAGGAAAGGTCGGAAAAGTGCCGCCTGTACCAATGAAAGCATACGTACTGGACGTAGGTTCAGTTTGCTGACCTCGACCAGAACTAAATTTGAAGTTAAACATAATCATGTGTTTACCAAATAGTTACTGACAAATGAAGTCTTCTTTGTAATTGGAATTTAACATATACTTTTTGAATAATTATAACAAAGATGTTTGTTTCTTTTAACAATGAACATGATACAGATAATAAACATAGGAGTTTAATAATAAAGGGAGGAAACTAAAAATAAACCAAAACTACTACAATAAATTATACCTTGTAGATACTTTATGGGAAATGTTAACCACCTAGATTGAATAGTGGAGGAGCTGAATCATATTTTACGAAAATACAAAATCTGCATTTGCGCAAATATGCAAACTAATGATTAAAAAGCCGTTAGATAGTTGAAAAGGAACATTCACGAGCTTGAAAATGAAATACAGCTTGCCTATACTTCCTTTTGTAAGTAAGACAAAATCGGTATCGATTTAACATCCCCTGGTATATCCTGAAGCCTAACTTCTAGCAGCTTTTTATACCATTGCTCAAAGCAGTTTAAATTAGTTGAGTGGAAACAAGTTTAAATTGAAAGCCAATACGACCTTGACATTTGACAGTCAATTTATTAAGCGAAAACGGTTTATGAAATGTAAGGTCACTGTGACCTCGACCTTTGGTCCAGTGATCCAAAACCAATAGCGTTCATCTACTGTCCATGACCAATTTGAGACATCTACGTCAAAGCCCTCTGTATTTATTGAGTGGAGCCCGTTTTCAAATGCAATGTCATGGTGACCTTGACCTTTTTCCAAGTGAACTTAAAATAAAACCGGTTCATCTACTGTATATGATCAATGATTCTACTTAGTGTGATACCTCTATGCCAAAGCCTTCTCAAGTTATTAAGTAGACATCGTTTCTTAATGTCAGGTCACTTTGATCTTGACATTTGACCCAGTGACATGGAATACGACAACGATATCCGTACGGACTCCGTGCGATTTTGCAAAATTTCGACTGAAAACCTACCCGTATGGAGCTCGTAGCGTGGATCAGGACATACATGAGCCCATGTTTCATTTCTAAGCTTGTCAAAAAAGATATAGTTCACAAATGTTCTAACACTATTTCTTGAAAAAGACACCATTGCCGAAGATATAAATAAAAGAGTTGTTTTAATAGAAGCACATATTAATATATTTAATGTCAATAAAGAAAAAATCCAATAGGCAACATTTGACATGCGCTAGCTCTGGTCCATACTCTTCCGGTACTCATGGCGTATATCGTAATTAAAACCGTGGACATACATTTGGAAGTTTTCCAAAAGAAGCTGAAATGTTAAATTAGCAACTTTTAAACTATGTAAGCCTTATGTCTTAAGAAATTTATTTTTCAGATACATATCTGCAAATCCTCATTAACGCTGCTCGTTCACAGTTTCCGGTGAAACAATTCAATTTCTCAACAATAATTTAATAATACATAAAATGTAAAAGTAATGGCTAAAATCGACAACACAAGTAAAAATCAAGGAAGCAATTTGCAAAAATCCATTCAGAAGGTTGGTGAGCTCGGTTTAAAGGCACCGCTTCGCCATATGGTTATATTGGGATTTTCAAAAGCGTTTGTAACGCTTTATAATTTAGAAGCATATAATTTCAAATTTACATATAAACTTGACAGGAATTTATACTGGCGCTTTTCTATTTGACTATTCATGCTAAACTATGTTATTTTCAGAGAGTTTGAAGAACTTTGTTTTTCATCACAATCTGAGAGCGAACAGCTTTAACCTAATCATGCATTTATCCACAAGTTGTGATCAACATATAAGCTGTCAAGTCATTTACTTAAAGATCTCGAAACCACGTATTCACGTAGACCTCGGGGAATAATGTTTAAAATTAATAAAGAAAGAAGACTTATAACGGCTTACGCATTGCATGAGGTATTTTTGTTAACTCGCCAATGGTAACACCAAATCTACTGCTCAGAATGTTCTCAATGGCGTCTACAACACCTGGTGGTGGAACATGAAGTCTCGTTCCTATGCTTAACCATGGATCTTCACATACTGCGCCTGTTGCTGACATCTTTGTGCATCCCCAGTGAATAACGAAGTTTTTATAATCTGTGGCGACAACTATCAGATGACCACTTAGAGTGTCTCCTTATTTATAATAGAAAGAAAGTTTAGGGTTATAAAAACTACAGCAATAATAGCGGTAAGCATTGAAGTCGTGTTCCCTCAAAAGTTATGGGTTCTTGTACATATCTGTGGTTCTGTAAGCTGTTATTTCTAATTCAGTGTTTTTATAGTTAAATGGTCACAAACCATGTCGAAACTTTAGTTATGTAACGATACTTTATATATAAACAAACGTAGGTGACTCTGCTTGTTATGTTTTATACTATTAACACTCACAGTGTTTTTACGCGATTTATGCCATTTATAACATCAAAAGTATGCAACATCGAGCAAACTAGGAGAACACTCAGCGGTATCTTACAGTACCATTACAATTACCATCCTGCTGGAGAGAGAGTCTTGTGCTTAACATTCTCAGAAAACGATGGTTAGGCATATTTCCACCAATACTGGTAGTCGTATTAGTACGGTCGTATTCAAGACAGACTTGACACCTTTGCACAGTAATAAGTAATGTAGTTATTTTACTGAACGCGTATCAAATACTGATCTTGTTATAGGAAGATCGAACATTCTAGAAAGATCGTAAAAATTTTCCCTTGATTAAGAACATTTCCTCTGGCTCGACTGAATTTGAGCATGACGTATTTTTCATGTCTAATGCTGCACAAAACAAAGAAATATAGCGTACATTGGCATTTTACATGCCAAAAGAAAACCCTAACAGGCATATTTCAAGAACGTTTTAATATAATATCTTAAATATGGTGCCTCCGTGGCGCAGTGGTAGCGCGTTCGACTCAGGATCGAAGGGTCCCTGTTTCGATGCCTACCATAGCCATATCGGAAGTGTCCTTAGGCAAGACACCAAAAATTATACAATGCCTCTCTCAATTCCCCCTTTCAGCAGCTAAACTCCTTTCCTAATGGTAACAATGGATGATGAACAAGGCTTTTTCATAACTTAAGCAGGTCAGGATGATTTAAAAAACTTACCTCTGTGTGTGTGTGCGTGTGCGTGTGCGTGTGTGTGTGCGCGTGCGTGCGTGTCTCTCTATCTCTCTCTCTCTACCTCTCTCTCTCTCTCACACACACACACACACACACACTCTTTTCGAGGTTGATTCCATTTTGAATGAGTCTCGAGTGCAATTTATGTTGCATGAACTTGTTTCGCAGGCGAGAATAAATAATTTAGTATGAAAAATGTCTTATAACTTACAACTATTGATCCAAGGTTTGAGCACGAAACTGAGTTTGGCACGTAAAATATATATAATCACGGAACAGAAGAACTTAAATATAAAAATTAAGATACCCATATTGTCCACCATGTTAAAAAACCCTGGCGCTTTGATGAACAATCGTGTTGTAACGCTGTTACACACACCTCCCCTACAAATGTAATGAAAATACAATTAATTTACATGTATCAGATATATAGGTACATAATAGAGAAAGTTAGCTTGAATTTCATGCCCCTGTTTTCTTTTAAGTTCAACGAAAATGGTTCCTTTGACAAGTATAATACATTGTATATAGATGTATAATGTACATCATAACAAAATTTCAAGTTTGATGTATTCCGAGTTTTAAATTTTGAATATCAATACATCCAAAATGGTTTCACCTGCATATGATAGTATGTATAATCACGTTTTAATAAAATAAAACGCATCGCATGCATACATCCATGGGATGTGATTAATTAAAAACTCGCAACAATATTGCAGGTTAACGGTCCATGCCTGTTCCACATCGGTTTTCTGCCCTTTACGTTTGATTTATTAACTGTGATTATTTCGTCCAGAGGGAAATATACAGGGTGTATCCGGAACGAACAATTGAATTATTAGATGAGGTTGGTTTTACTTTTAAAACTGTTAGGTTGTAAAATGTTTTAGTTTTACCCTGGGTCCTAATATAACGGGTCTGGTAACAAACGTTATATCTATATCAGCTATCGATTTTATCGTGTCCCGACCAGACAACAGACATTGTAGATAAGGCGAAGTGCCGACAAGAAGTACATTTGTATTTATTAGTTTTTATTTACCAGAAGTCTAAGGAACGAAACTAAATATAAATTTCTATAAAGTGATACATTAGCTGTTAATTAAATACATATTTTACAAAATACAAGTATTCTGCTAATCTGCAAAGACGTACATAACAAACGGCATCTTCTAAATTTTCGTTTGACGCCATGATGTTTTTCCTTTACATATAAGTGATAATTACCTATGAATTGATTTTTTTTTCAGAACTCCTGGAACAAAATTAAATATGGCAGTTTAAATAGTGATTTAATAACTGCAAATTACGTAAATATTTAAAAAAAAACCATCTGTTAATCTGCAAACTGGTATACAAGTTACGGCACCTTCTAAAACTTTCGTTCCATTGTTTTCCTTTATATGTCCGAAAGTAACATATAAATTTAATTTTTCAGAACATCTGGAACAAAACTAAACATGGCAGTTGAAAAAGTGATACATTAACTGCAAATTACGTAAATATTAAAAAAATATTATCGGTTATGCTGCAAACTGGTCCACAACTTACGACACCTTCTCAAACCTTCACCGCCGCCATAATGATAAAAAAAAATTATGATTTTTGTTTCCTTTACGAAGCCAAACATTATACATAACGTTTTATTAATCACAACTCTTGGTAACAAAATTAAACTCAAACTTTAAAAAAAACTATAACTTAAACGGTTTACAGTGGCCAATTTGCAAAATAGTTTAATAAACCGTTATAATTAAACGATTAATTAAGAGCCTGTTATCCATGTAACCCTGAATATTTGAAATGATGCTCCATATTCGTTACCAGACCCGTTGTCTTAGGAACAAGTTTTGCCGCTATACATTATAGTTAAGTTTATGTATTTGCCCAATTTGTAGCAAGGGTGTTATAATAAGCTATGATTGTAAATTTGTATCACAGCTGCTCGTTCTTAGATTTTAGTGAAAACTAAAGTTCTTAAAACTGTCTGAAAAATAGCATATTTTAGAACGAATAGTCAAATGAAAAGGTTCGAGTGTAAATTCCAGTAAAGTATATCTGTATAGTTTAAATCATACACGCTACCAAATTATAAAGCGTTACAAACGATTTTTAAATTCTGTTATAAACATAAAGTGTAGCTGCGACTTAAAACAAAACTCACCAACATTTTTAACATATTTCTGGAAATTGCTATCTAAATTTTACTTATGTTGTTTATTTTAGCAATGACTTCTACATTTCATGTTTCTGTATATCATTTTGGAGAAATTACTCTTTCACCGGAAATTGCGAACGAGCAGCTTTAAACGTAAATGTGAATGGTCAATATGACATTTAGAAATAAAAGTAATGCACACCTTTTCCATGTCAAATGACTAAAGAGAGTTGTCTTTCCCTCTGGCAAGACATTCATTTCGAATTCTGTAAAGAAAGTTGATCCAGGGCAGCTGGCTGGAGCTTTGCGAAACTGTATATACCATCGTCCTGTGTACTGAAACACAGAATGATTACATTTAGCAGCAACACTATAATATCTTTATTCAGAACTGACGACAGCCAATTTTGATCAACTCCGGAAAACCAAAAGTTTATCGTCTATCAAATAATCCACATGGTGACAAAGGATTTTGCGCTTATATCCTATGTAGTCTTATCACTTTCTCTTATGTTCGCTTTTCAATCAGTAAACTTTATATAGCTTTCCAATGCAAATTAATTAGAAATGTCTATATTAAAAAAACGACCATGTCCATTTCACATATTATACAGGTTAGGGTTAAGATTCTTACCAGGCGCAGTGAAGCGGTAACGTGTTCGCCTCTGGATAAATCTCTCTATCTCTCACTATCTCTGTCTCTCACTCTCTCTGTTTCTCTCGAGGCAAGTGTCAATGGCAATTAATCAATAACAAAAGAACTTGGTCTGAAATCACGCATAAATAAATAATTAATAAATAAATAAATACGTATAAAAAAGTCATTTACCCTATCCGTACTAAATCCTGGCATGGGATTAGGAGGTATTCCAATCCTTAACTTTATGTCCGTTGCCTGTATAGTCGTTGCTAATATTGCGAGAAACAAGAGCCGTAACATTGCTGCTTCCTGAAAAATATCATTTGTTTTTGTGTTAACAATAATAATAAACTGATTTCTTATGTAAAGAAAAAACAACCAACAAATATTATAAATATCACTGATTTTGCACATAACTTCAGTGTGATGTGCTTTAACTAACCTTATAATAACAAGCAATACAGTGCCAATTACATGTTACTCTTTTCAACAAAGTGCACGTTCTGAAACAAAAGAGCTCCTATGTTTCTATTTACAAGAAATACGACCTCTTTAAGATGTAAACGGCTCTATGAATATTAATACTGAAATGACATTTGTTGGTTTTTTAATTATATCAATATGAATCATCAATTTAAATTATTTTATTGCGGCCAACGTTTTCTGACCCTAAAATTCAACAACAGCGAGTGCTTTATTTGTTATGTTTCTATGTTTTGTAGTACTCATGAACTACAAATGATAATTGTAAATGCTTTGACAGCCTATTGCGAAAAAAACGGAATTAATTGACGTCTTAGTGTCGCACCGATCTACTTTAAGCAATTTTCTAAATATACATAACAATTTAAAAGCAGAATAACATTAGATTTATCCTTAGCCCTACGATGGTAGTTTGCTTTTGAATTCAATAATTCAAAGTTGGCAAGTCAGAGGAAACAGCTTTTAGAATTTATATCAAGTTTTATTCGATAAAAATCGTTGTATTATTTTGTGAAAGCGTTCTTTCATATAAGCTCACAGGTATAATAAACAAAACAATAGTATTTATATGTAAATATGAAGATGTTCGGAATGCTGTGACTTCAGCAGCAACTGCTAGAAGACGAGACCAGGTGTTCAGTAAATTACACAATATTAAGGAGTTCTGTGTTTGGTCTAATAAATAATTCTTAAATTTTTGTATTGTACCTTTTTTCAGATTATGGAACCCCGTATGAGCGTATAAATCCAGTTGATTGATACTGTCAAATATCGTGCATTGCCTAATAGCACGGGAGTACATAGATTAACTTTAAAAAAGCTCTTTACAGTGGGAATGGCTGGCTACCATGTACGTTTAAAAGATTGAGTTGTATATTCTACGATATTGGAACCGATTTGTTTCAATAGATAATCATCAACTTACTAAACGTGTTTCCTACGATGACTTAAATGTGTGCAGAAACAACTGGTCAGTTGAAGTAAAACAAATTATGGAGAACACAGGACTGGTAAACTACTTTACATGAAGTTATTATTATAACACTCATTTCGTTAAGAACATGACACAAGAGGTGCACAATAATAAACATTTGATTAACATGCAAGCTGTATAATTTTATTAATTTATCGTATGTGCCCGTACTCGGACATTGTTACATCGCAAAATAACACGACATTGGTATACAACATATATCTAACCCATATACATTTATTATAATGATAATAAATGTAATTGTTATCAATGACATGCACTGATGAAACTGGTAAACTTGTAATTTATCATCATCTAATGGTTTATTTCCTGAAACGAATGTCGTTAAATTCACATTTTATGTTTCATTGACAAGTATTGAGAATAAAAGATTGATGTTTTTATCATTTTTAAAAAACTCATACAACTTCATGACAATAAAATCTGTGAAGTTGGCAACTTTAAATTTCAGTAAGCTCCATGCCTTATATGGAACACCGTGAAACTCGTCCTTTTTATGCAATAAAGCTCCAGTGAAGGCGTTCAATACATGCTGGTTAAGACCGATATGATATTAGCATAAGTAAATAATTTATTTTTACATGAGCAAACGATTCTGCAAACCATTAAAGGGACACTCCCTACATCTAGCAGATTATTTTCTCCATACATTAATACTGTGTTCAATGAACGTAAAATGATAAATAAATTTTATTTTAAAGAACATCATAATTATAATGAGAAATGCCTCATTTTAGCACAGATAATCAACATAGAGACCTTCTGTAATAAATTGCTATCCACCCATAATTGTACAACACCAACTTTACATACACTATTGATGGTACCGCAACATATTTTAGACTGATGACTGGAGTGTAATAAGTAATAATAGTTGCTAATCTTCTATTATTTATGCGTTTGATTGTATTTAATTTTGACACCAGGTTTAGAAAGTGCCTCTTTAAATACAAATTAATACAAACACCCACTCGATCGGACCTATATGTCACCTCAAACAGTTAAGTAACATAATAAAATATATATAACTGATTGAAATTATAGGAACGTAAACTTCTCCATAAAGCTACTATGCTATGCTATGCTATGCGATGCCATTTAGATTACCATGTTTTAATATATTTTTGAAGCTGCCATATTTAACTTGGCTGTAATGCATGTATGCATATATAATTACAGCACTATGGCATCACAAATTCACAAGTTCTTATTAACAAGTACTTTAATTTTTCTGACTTGCCTTTCCCTTTAAATTTATTTATTTTACATCAATTATAGAACAAGTTCTTGCAACTTTTATTAACTACTCTCGATGACTGAACGCAGGCCTGACTTGTGCTCGCGCGGAAAGATCGGATTGTGATGTTCAGATGCAACCCTTGACAAACGACTTACATGCAATCCCAATGTAGCAATAGCTGAAACTGGGGTCCGCCGAATCTAGTGATACAATGATTAACTGGCACCAGCTTGGGAGCAAATGAAAAATTACTGAAAACAGTACACTTTAGAACTGTCCATCACCCTTAAAATTTGTCTCCACAGTGTTGATGATGGCCGCAACAACAAATCAAAAAGTGACCGTTGTTACCACACCACACCTGATTCAATTCATGGGGCCTGAAAAAAGAGTCAACTAAAAAGTAGTAGTTTTTTTCCATGAATCTAAAATGTGGACTTCCGACAGTTTTCTGGACCAGTAAAAACAGCCAGACTAATGTAAATATGACCTGTCAAACACCAGTTTATGCACTACATTGACTAGCAAAAAACCGGATATGGAAGTTGAAAGATGAAAATCGATAACAAAAGCTATGATCTCGGAAGTCTATCTATCAGACACAGTGACACATGTGTAAACAGACGTCTCTACTGCTGCAATACAAGATGATGATGGTTTTATTCATCATGCACATGGCTGGTTTGTCAAAGATAGTTAGCATACCAACAAGCTAGCACTGTACTTACTACAAGGCAGAGGTAGAAGCTATCAAACAGACATGAAATACTTTTTTAATATTCAATGAAATCCATTAAATTAGATTGAAACTCTTTGAATTACGACACATGTTATAAATGTAAATGTTAAGGGGGTCACTTCTGAAAATCAAAATAACAAGAAATTTTATTGACCCTATTTTTTATAGAAACTAACATATTGCTAGTTAATTTCTGGAAAATAGTGATGGGTCAATGACAACTTTTTCGCAATATTAAGAAATATAATAAAAACTTACAAAATATGTGTTTTTTAGATTTCGACAAGCTTTGATGAGACCTGACGTCAAAGGTCTATAACAAAGAAATGTTACAGGAACTTGTCATTTGTCTATTATTATCCTAACAATTCGCCTTGTCATAAAGTTTGAATTAAGTAAATATCTTCAAAAAACTTTGAGAAATTAATAGTTCTGTACTCCTACCCCGTTTTGGCATATTGCAAAATTTGTCAATTTAGTAACAAAATCTGAGGTCAAAATATTTTTTTTCTTAAAATTGTTCAATTTGTGTGCACTAAAATATTACTATTGTGTCTATGTTTACAACTGCATAATTGCTTTTTCCAGTTAAATCATACTATTTGAAATATAACAAATGTAAATTTCCGGAAGTGCCAAATCATAAACCTCACTAGTATTCCACCTTAAATGGCCATTGAATACCACAATGAATGTGTATCCACTGAAGGGAACTACCTTCTTCTAATGAGACATTTTTGCTTAAAGTGAACTCTGGTTGTAGTTGTGGATTCGTACAACTTAGAGTATATTTTTCGGGGTTTTCTCAAAATCGATATGTATATAAAGTCAACATTGACAATGGAGTGTGTAAGGTTTAATTTAAGGTCAAATATTTTATTCTAGGGTACAAAGAAATGTAAAGAGCGACGTCTTTTTATTTTTCTATCGACATATTTCATCAGTCAGAATCATAATGCAAGTCAAAATATAACTGAGTCTGAAATTAAAGAGCTTGTTAACACAAACACAGTGTTGAAATATTTTTTAATTTAGTAAATTTGCAAATATATGCAAATTCAAGATACATGTACTATCAAACACGTCCCTTTGTCAACGCGTAATTTTAAACACCATTTATTCCTATTACATCGCTTTTTTTCATGATTATTTTTCGCCTAAAATTGTTAACATTAGTTTAGTGTCATGTATAATTGACATGTTTAACATATATTTGAAGCTGCAGTTTTTAACTTAGCAGTTACACATGCTTGAATGTTTAATTACATCACTATGACATCACCAAATTAAAATGACAGCTCCTTGAATCTCCATTTTTGAATTGTTTAATCTTTATTATCTTCGCATTTAATATTCCGATTTTAGAAATTGTTTCAACAGTGTGTTTCTCTTAACAAGTTCTTTAATCTAAAGTCAAATTATTTTTCTGACTTGCCCTTTAAACATACGTGGCGGAGGAGCTTTAGTACATTTTTTAAAATAAACATTTTGTACTCCATATTATTCTACCTGATAACCTCAGAAAAATGGCAACTCCTGTGCCCGTGTCTTGGTGACGGAGTTATTTGTGTAGTTGTCACTAAGCGTTTCTCCATGCGTTGTATGCTTACAATAATAGTTCTCATATAATGGAGTGCCGTTTTCTATTATTTCAGCAATGTTATATATCGAGAAAAAAACATTTCAAGAGAAATAACATTTTTGTATAAAAAATTCAAATTCTTCTTTTTTGTATCAGAATATTGAACTATCGTTAACCAAAATCAAAGTAATTTACAATTAAAAATTAAACTAATTAGATATTTAATTAAACTGACCTATTTCTTGACTGGTTATCTTACAGGGTGGACTAGTGCGCACTGAATGTTATACTACGCATTCAACATTAACCATGTCGTGGATGTTATAACTATCAAATTAAATGACACGAGTCACGCTTTTTTCATTATGTGTGAAATTAGCAAGAAATACGATAGATATTTAACCTCACAAAGAATTGCATTCGAAAACGTAAGAGGCCAGTTGAAAGCATTACGTGCAATCAGCTCCGATTAGAGATATCCAAGACATGTCAATGTTTGTCCATTTGTGCAGATCTTGTATGTAGGAAAAAGGCAATAGGCCTTTTAATTTAAAAAATAAAGATATTCAAGAGATAATAGTTACGTGTTTTTTATTTTATATTTACCCCATTTTTACTATGCAGAAAATACTTTGCCATTCAAGAATCCCTGAAAAACAACTTTCAGTAGTCCGATATCAGCTATTCACAACCAGAGTGCACTTAGGACAAAAATGTCTAATAAGCCTGTGAGTTCCCTGGCAAGGGATAGTTTTTGCAGTAGCCGGTACAAGGTCGAGCACCGATATAGTTATCGGTTATAGCATCTGTTAGAATGACCACCCGGTTTATTTATTCCCATTTCCCAGGACACGCGCTGGTAATAAAGGAATATAACTGCATTTAGAAGTGTCTTCCCCTTTTACTGCCGTTCATACCATTTATAGAATGTTCTTGTTCCATGAAAAAATTCTTTAATAGTTTGTGGTAGCACAATTAATTATGTAATTAAAACTTTCCTATTTCCTCATTCCTCTGTTGTTTCAAGTATCTGGCAGAATTTATTAATCGTATGTCTCATTAAAGCAGTCAAAATAAACTGTACAGGATACGCATGCTAAAATGTGTTACCAGACGTGTTTATTTGGAAGGTTAAGTATTGGACAGGAAGGTAGAAATTATCTTGAAGATATTTTAAAATGGAAGAAATTGGTTTCGATGTTAATTGAGTGTCGTACAGTGCTGTATTTAAGCATGGATTTATTTGTATCGAGAAATCTTAATATCTTTGTTTTGCAGTATTCTCTTCTTGAAATTTCAAATCAGGAGACATGAACTAAAACTGCCATGAACCTTATTCATTAAAAAAACTTGTGCTAGATAAAAATTTGAATCGAAACTGATAGATATTAAATTATTAAACAGAAGATAATTCAGACCTTGCAACCTTTCAATTCATAACGTCAGGATAAGGATGCACCGTGCAATAAGAATCACTTAAAATGCAAGTTGAGGATGACATGAAAAATGCTCATTTCCGAAAATTTAGTACGACCAGTTCAGAATGGGAGTGTTCATGACATAAAAGTAAACATTAAAATTGAAAATTGCGACTCATGTTACTAATGTTAAAATCTCAGTGTAATCTCTTATTACAATCAATAGTATGTTGCATTATTTTGCCGTGTTTCATAAATACCCTGATTGTCGGTGTTCTACAACTAGCATCCAGGATAGCAGATTTTTTAGAAAACGACATGTCTAAGTAAATAGAGAATAATTGGTTGGTAGCGTTGATCAAGAAAGTTTATCTGGCAAGGCGGAGGAATTTATCGGGTGAGCAAGTCTAAAGCAAACAAAAATGGCAAGTATTTTGTAATAACATCCGATGAATGTTTCAAATCAAAATTAGAAGAACAGGTTAAGAGAAAAAAGAAACTTTCTGATGCAGAAGAAAGAAAGCGCCAGCGCCAATTAAAACGAGAGTTGAAAGACGAAACTGTGGACAAGAAAATCAAAAAAGAAAAGACCAGTGTAAAGAATTAAACCGACTTCAAACACTGAATATAGTAACTGTGGAGTCTGAAAACAAAATCATACACTGTCAACTCTAAATACAGGTGGGCGTATTTATTCATATATCTATTATATTACATGGTACAACAAACTATTGTTTTAATTGGTATTTTGTTTTATGTCATCCACTATTTTCTCAATTGTCCTCAACTCGGCGTCACATAGATGCTCAGCAATAGTTTTGACAAGAAACACGTTGCTACGTATTACATATTCTTCACAATCTCCAGCCATCAAGCTCTTTTCCCATTTTTGTATCTGATGTATCACCGTGCTCCTTATGACAGGACACCTTGCACATAATTTCTTAATGATTACATGTCAACTGAACAGAGAGTCATGATCAAAAAATGTTTCATGCCAAAAGAGGTTATCTAGAAGTTGATTCGCCAACCATTCTTCCTCCTGTTCACCTCCGTACATCTCACATCTAAGCAATAGTTTGGTTATGTTTGCCATAATCGTAGCTCTATGATATAGATGTAAGGAAAGTGGTATGTTTGCACGTACGTTTAATAGTATATAAAATCATAACCCAGTCAAATCGAAGAGTAAGTCAGAACAGAGATCCAAATAGCATTATGAAAAAGAAGTTCGGCGAAAAGTCGCTTTAACAAGCATGTAACCTGTGAACAAGCACTGTGTATCAGCTAAACAATCTGTAATTTAAACTTTACCGATTTGCACTTAAATAAAAACCTGACAATTAAAATACATTTCAAATTGATTTGCTTTCGTGGTTACATAAGCCT
>JAUMHA010348348.1:0-14114 GCA_032359765.1 Saxidomus gigantea | reverse complement strand
CATCCCAATACTAAGCTAACATACATGCTCTTTGGGACGGACCTTGATAAAATTCTCATCAAATCAAATCAAAAATTTGATCAAAAAGTACTTGCAAATTAACAAAAATATTACCATCACCGAAATATGAGCACATATAACAGGAGTCAAGAGATGGAACAAAACATGTAACAAAATGGTATGAAAACGTAAAAATATGGACATGCACACACAGTATTTCACTGTTAAGCAAAGCTGTGTCGTTCTCACAGCGGTAATCAAATATTGACAAAAACATTACAATCGCACAAATATTACAGTCAAAAAGATGAAACATGTTAAAAGTGCCAATACACCAGTAGACATGATTTTTGATTGCATAGTCTAACTATATGTATACATTGAAATACTTACGAGATATAATGTCATTTACATTAACAACGATTTCCTTCATAATGTTACAGTTTGATATGGAATGTGTTTTTTGCACCTCGTGTTGAAGTGTTCGGTCGTTCGTGCATTCGCTTAAGCCAATGCACACACATGTGTCTGATATATTTCCGGAATACAGGGATCGTAAACGTAGAACAAAGTGTTCCGTTTTGGAAAATTGCATACAATCATTAAAAAAGTTAAAGCTTAAAATGATGTTACAAATTTGTTCTAATGTACTCTCTTCTGCCATATGTCTTCACACTACTTCATTTTACATGTTCCAATTAATATTGATGAATGCTTTTACTAGTTCCCCACAGAAGGGGCAATGGTTTATGTTGGCATGGCACACGTCGCACACAGCCAGGTGCTGACAATTTAGGAACAGAACGGACCTTGGCCTAATCCTGCACCTTACACACATCAGCATCCGCCATAGGTGCATGTTTTCTTCGACAAGATGTTTTAGTTCATCACCTGCAAATGTAAAAGAATGCGTTAAATTACGTTTTTATCCGCAACATATAATTAATCATTAACATGCTGGGGAGAGGGGTATAAGATATGGTAACACACGCATATGTTAAGCAGTTTTTAATGAAGCGAACCTTTCTAATTATTAACTCAAAGAGATTCACTTCTTGCAACAGTTCTTAAGGAACTACGATGTTGCTAAGAAAGTCAGTGGCTACTAAGAAAGTCACTTGTTTTTTTAAATCGATCTATATGTTAGAAATACAGAGCAGTATTTTTTCAAAAAATAAACATGAGGGCCATGATGGCATTATATCGCTCACCAGACATCCATTGGCTATAATACAAGGGGTCATGATTCTAACATAATTTGTAGACGTCTACTACACAATGCTAAGTAACATTCCAAATATCTTTTCTCTGCGTGTCGTCCTTGTGTTTTTTTAAAGTTTTCCCTATATAAGCCTATGTTAAATTACGTGACCTCTCCCTACCAGGAAGGGTTAATTTTGACCAGGGGATCATGATTTTAACAATCCTTGTAGATGCCCACTAGGCATTACTACATGCCAAATATCTAATCTTCAGGCCTTGTGGTTTAGAGAAGAATTTTTAAAAGTTTTTCCTATATATGCCTATGTAAAACCAAGTGACCCCCGGTCATAATTTGAACAATCTTGGTAGAGATCTACTAGATAATGCCATATGCTAAATATCTAAGCTCTAGATTTTGTGGTTTCAGAGACGAATTTTTTTAAAGTATTTCCTATTCGTTGCCATATCAACCAGAGTTCTAAAAGGAATGGAATTCTTTGAACAACTTTGGTTCAACTTCATGGAAGGAATATTCCTGCAAAGTTTCATCAATACCGGCCTAGTGGTTTCAGAGGAGATGTCGTTTGAAGGAAATGGTGGACAACGTACGACGGACCCCGGACGGTGAGTGATCCTAATAGCTCACTCTGCTGGCACAATGAGATTAAAAGAACAGCATGCCCAGTACCCCGGAATTCATTTAAGTGACACCATTTTTGCCGTATACAAATACTAAACAGAAGTGAAATGTTAAAAATTAATATAAATTCAAATAACTTACACAAAGCAGCCTTATATCCAGAAACCATTTTCTTTTGACACAATCCAACTTATTAAAGTAAAATGATTTTGTAATTTAAGTTTAGGTCTAGTATCTGTGCTTAAAAGTGCGCAAATGAATATTGTCAGAGAATCGGGTGCATACAAACAGAAGTATGGAAAGCCTCGACAGTCTTATATTTAAGAACGGTATTCGTTTAATTACTGAATTTTACATTTGTTTCTTTGACCGTATTACACAAGACTTATCTTACGGAGAATTCCGGAATAAACGACGTAACACGACTGAATCGTGTATTATGACGTTAATTCGAATCACGACCAGAGCGGATCCGTGGTGACATATTGGTCTAGTAATCCAAGGGTTGTATGTTCGATCCCAGCTGTAGCACAAATCAACGTAGCTAATGGTCTTTCGAATGACACATTTAACCGATTCGATCTTCCGGTGTTATACATGTAAAGACTAAAAATAATCAGATGTAAATAAGCCTGTAAAGTACACATTGTTTTAAGTTTCACTTGCTCTGTGCTTTTCACAAGTATTTTACAAATACAACAAACGTAAGCGTATTTTGAAATTACCAATTATTAAAAAAACGGGGATATATTTAGATCCAAGACTCTTTACTTTCACTTTTATTCTTAACTTCTCTATCGGATGATTTATAACATTATCTATCAACCTAAAGTCTGAAATGATAACCACTTACTGTCTAAATTGAACTTTTCCATCTTTCAATTTGTACACGGTGCAGAAAAGATATAATAACTACTGTTTCAGATATCGTTAATCGGCATCGTTATTAAAGGAACTAAATAAAGCTAATTACAATGAATTGATAATGTTTATATCTTGTTCAGCGACAGCAAACATTTAGTACATGTTGTGAACACATTTTAAAACTCAAACATGCAGCTGAAGCATAATTATACATATGCTTTAAATGGACAAGAACACATTTCAATTTGACATGTAAAACATAATAATTTTAGATTATAGATCTAAAAGTTCAAAGACGGCCTTTCATTTGTCAGCTAAGGTAGCAATTATTTCAACCAACCCAGTTTTGGCGTTCCATATACTTCAATGAAACCTGATTCATGTAGTAGTTTAAATGCGACTGGGAAACCTTCGTATTACATGTATTGACGTACATTTGTAGTCACAAACTATTTGACATTTATTTGACATAGGTCAGATCAATTTGAAAGTCCTAAATTGTCGATATGCATATAATCTTTGGTAAACACACCAAGGAATGTTCATTGATTTCCGGCAGTTAGTTGCTAAGAAGTAGTGAACAAAATTTCTTGAAAAAACCAAAAGGCCATTTCTGAATAAATATCTGAGCGCATCATGTCGACGATATCCATAAAAAGTGCCAGGATGAGCTATTAGGATCGCTCACCTTCCGGCGTCCGTCGTACGTTGTATGTCATGCGTCCGTTCACCGTTTACTTTAAACGACATTTTCTCTTGAACCACTAAAACTGGAAGGCCGAGTGCTTAGATATTTGGCATAAAGCATTATCTAGAAGCTATTTAAGAAAAAAATTAAAATTATGACCCCTGGTTTAAACTTGACCCTGCTCGGGAATCACTAGGTTTAAAAATAGGCTTATTTAAGATAAGCTTTAAAAATCTTCTCTGAATGCCTAGAGCTTAGATGTTTGGTATGTAGCATTGCCCTATAGACTGCTACAAAGATGGTGCAAAGCATGATCTCCTGGTCAAAATTAATCCCGCGCGGGGTTCATTTAATTTCACATAAATGTCTATAGGAAATCTTTAAAAATCTTCTACTATGAAACCATATAGCATAGGGCTTAGCTATTTGGCATGTAGCATTGCCCAGTTGACCTCTTCCAAGATTGTTCAAATCACGACCCCCATTTCAAAAACAACACCATCCGGGGTCATTTGATTTAACATAGACCTATAAAGGAAAAACTTAAAAAGTTTTCTTGTCTAGAACCACAAAGCCCATAGCTTAGATACATGTATTTGGAATGTAGCATTATGTGGTGGACATCTACGAAGATCTTTAAAATCAGGACCCCAAGGTCAAAATTTACTCTTTCTGCGACACGATTGTTGACCTAGTATTATAGCCAATGGTAGTCAGGTGAGTGATATAGGGTGGTCATCTTGGCCCTCTTGTTCAGTGCTTAAATAAGATGTCGGTTAAAGTTTTTGTTTTATATTGTTAGCTCTGATGGCCATGTTGTGAAATGGAGCAAAACCGTTTGAGGTATTCCCAAGAATGTTTCCTCTGGAGTTCGATGGAAATAGGCCCAGTTGATAAGGAGTATATATCTATTTATTTTATGCTATCTAATGAAATACTGTGTTATATCAGTGAAATATAGAGTAATGATATAGATTTCATATCAGTCACAGTGTGGGTGATATAGGTCTACCGGAACTACTTTTTTAAGTAGTGCATATATATAATTTTGCTTTTGTTTTAATATTTAGCATAAAATAAATAGAACATTTGTTTGTTTTAAGTGGATATGGAATATATCTCAAATCAAAGTGATACAATTTTCACATTTTTACTCGCGCTTCGCGCTCGTAAAAATATTACAATTGTATCACTTCTCGGTGAGATATATTCCATATCCACTCAAACAAACAAATATCCTCTATATATTTATATGACTTGTGTTATTATAGAACAACACTTTTCATATGACATTATATTACATTCCTAGCTTTGTGCATGGAAAGTGATAATAAATTTTAATCTTTTATCAAAATTTAATGACAGAAAAATGCAAACTCTTGCAGAATGTCGGTGTTTATCAGTGCAATTATCCCATAAAATTATATTTTATATCATACAGATTAAAATATATAAAAATAAAATGATACAACAATTTCTTGTGACGTGAGGTTATAAATATTGTGCAATTTTCAAGTGCAAGACGGTATGCAGGAAAAAGTTTCTATCATGAGACATTAGGTTCGGACGAAAATATCCTTCACCTCTGATAACTATCTCGGCAGAGCGTCGTTCCCGCCAAAACAGTTACTCTCAGCGACAGATATATCGATATAAACCACGTACTCATGGCAGAAACTATTATGGATGGGATATTGATGAGATATTGACATTTCATGTGAAAATATTTTCTTTAGATGCCAAGAAATACTGTTCAAAAGAAGCAAAACTGTCGTAAAAATTCATATATTCTATAATTCTCATATCCACGCAAAACAAACGTTTCTGTGGTATACAGGAAAGACGTGACGTCTGGTGGTTTGTTGGTCGACGTTTTTAATATAGTTAGTTTGTGGAGCGATTCCGCCTTTTTTTATTATAATTATAAATTTTGGAACACATTATTGCCATGAAAAGTAGATATGAAAGACACAATGTAAGTGTGTATCCATCATGATGTTGTAGAGTTATGCCCCTTCAAATACAAACGTTTCTGATGTTTATATTTCACGGGACTTAGTTAGATTGTCAAGCAAACTCCTCCTTCAGTTTAAATAGTCACTACACCTCTTTCCTTTGACATACCACCATAACTTACCATAAATATTAATATGTGCAAAATATAAGGGTTATAGCTCTAGTTAGTTTTACATTGTAATGTTTGGTAATATTGTTTACGAGGCCGTATAAAGCAGTGCTAAATGTCTTTCTTAAATTGATGATGATCACTTTGAAGGTTAATATAAATTTCCGCTTCAGGTTTTCTTCAGAGTTAAAACTTAATATCTTCTTCAGTTTCTTAGACACAGACAGGTAGTTCATGACAAGTCTATGTGGCGTATAAGGCGTTTAGTGTTGCAATATACGGACAAAGTATATGGTCAGGATTGGTGGTTTCGCGGGTTTATTAAAAAGACGTTCTTTAGATATTGATATTTCATATGTAAACTAATTCGAATTTTAAGATTTAGACATAATGTCATCCCCAAATAAGTAAAAACTGACCCGTTAATAAGTTTAAAGACACTTGTCCTGGGTACAAATCTTGATAGTATATTCTTTTTAGTTCAAGGCAACGGATGTATAGCAGTTATTGATTACGTCGACCGGTGTATAACCTCGTTTTGAAAACATAGTAATTTTGCATGAATGAAATACCGGGTAGTATGATTCATCTTAAACTCCGCCTCTTTCTATTTTTAGAGCCCATAGATAACGTGTGTAAATTCGCCAAGGACAGTTATCAAATACAGCCGGTAGGTGATCTATGTCCTGTAATCAGGACAGTAGATGAACGCATGTCATGCATAAGAAAAATTATAAAGTTGAACTGTAATATTGTTTACATCGGCATTCACTTACATGTATATACTTGAAACAATTTAATTAAATTGCAAACCCAAATTCGGTAACGCCACAGGCGGCTGGGTTCAGTTTAGGAAATCATATGCAAGAAAATGATTACAAGATACACTTTTGGCACAAAATCGCTCAACTGAACCAAAGCGTCGGTAGTTACATCGTTGATGTGAAGCTACGCTGTCATAGAAAGGAAGCCGGTTTAGAGATACCAGTCCATCAGAGAAAATGTATTCTAAAGAAAGCAGTCCGTTACGAGCATGATGTTAAGTTGTATTGATTTGAAATGGCAAACATGACATTTTTTAATTTTTCATGTAATTTCACTCAAAAACATTACACTTCATGCTCTTACTGAATCGAAGCTTTTCCAATTACTGAATATACCCGAAGTATAAAAGATACGCAACGAGTGTTCTGTTTTATTATTTTGCAGAAAATACGTTCAAAAGTAAAGCTAGAGCACACAGTAGAAATAGAAAAGTTTATCACATGTTCATTGAGATAAGTTACATAGTAGGAGTTTGGACAAAAAGGAACATAGGAAATACTTAGAATAAATTCAGAACCCTGAGCCATACGTTACATGTACTGCGAATTTATACGACCCACCTTGAATTACTCATGATACATGCCTATTTACATTTAAATTAATTGATATTTAATTTCTAGATCTTTCATTTTTAAATTAAGTTTAAACACATTAATTTTTGTGTATGTTCAATAAAGCCTAAATTAAATGCGCCTTTTCACAGTTCAATATTTATTTTAATTTTTATCTTTACATGCCTTTTCCGGTATTGCGGTGTTTTCAACTATTATACTTCACAACAACCCACATGTCCTTGGTTGTAAAACCATAACGCTTTGGTTCCTCCGCCTTGGAAATTCTTTATTTAAAACATTGCATTTGTATTATACCTTTCCGGGGTGTGCAGACTCGAGCACAAAACCTTGATATAGCATCTGAACGATACGGAAAATAAACCTTGAAGGAATTATATAACGATTATAATATTCTTGATATATCATAATTATTATAGTTTAAAATATGCTGCATGCTAATAGGATGGAAGACTAAATAGAAATCGAACTTTTGGCTAGTAAATAGTCATTTTGTTAGAATTTTAACTGAGTCTAGCTGCATTTTACCTGTCAACTGTTACAGTACAATGAACATTCTACGAACGATAGTCCTGATTTATTACGAAACAATACGAAAAGAGTCAATTCAAACATACATATTTTACATTTTATCAAAAATTATAATATTTTATTTAACAAATTCCGTGAGGTAAGAATTTAAAAGTGGGTAAATTTATATTACTTACGGAACATTGATTTTACTCCTGATACAATGAACCATGTTTATGATATAATTTATATCCAAAAACAGTTAGCTCAACAATATTTAATGAGATCCAAACGCCTGAGCACTTTGTTTCGTTGATTGTATTTTTTAAGTAATAGGTACGGATTTTTTTTTCATAGAAACAAAGTAATAGTTTCAAATACTTTTAGATGTTTCCTCACTACGTTGCACTTTTCTGACACGGATTACCACATTTTTGATCATAAAAGTGAAAACATAGATTTTGTCTCAGGTAGGAGGGTAGTGATAGGCGAGATCGTGTGCATATTGCCACTGAAGTAAGACAGATAGCTCAGTGAACTTGAATCAAACTTCCGTTGTACATCGTAAAATACATACAAAAATAAATCCTTCGAAGAGCTTTAAAGAGGTCTTAAAGCCGTCAGACATTTTAGTATATTGTTTTTCGCTCTTATTATATACATAAAATATGTAACAGCGATATTACTGCTTAATATATTTCTTTTATATTACTTATTATAAAAGTGATCATTTGTCAAAATTAATTAAACAATATTTAAGAATGCAATCATTTGATATATAAGATAGAATGTTACTACCACAGTAATAGTGTCCGATTCCATGGTGGAGTAGTTAGAGCCGATGATTTAAAATCACTGTAACCTCTCAAAGATTGAAAGTCATGGGCTCAAACTTTAGACCATGTCTCTTTATGTGAGAAAGTTAAAGTTAGATAAACTGCCCGCCTGTTAAAATGCCCAAAATACTGTCGGAGAGGGCGTTTAACTCCTGCAACAACAACCACAGTATAAGGGCCGTAGCGATCCAGCCACATTTAATGCACATAGCTTGCAATAAATAACCGTAGATAAAAATATTAATTAATGTTTGCCCGGCATTTTTCTCCGTTGCAGATTGCCCGTATATTCAAAAAGATTATCGGATGTGTTATATATATTACTTTAGGTTATTAGAACCATACTGTCTGGCGCACGTCTTATTAACAATCAGGCCGAATGAGAGCAAAAATCATAAATATGTTTACATTTACCTTAAATGATATAGTTAACATATTAAAGCCCTGTCAAAACTCAAATTGAATGAAAACTCACTAGTCGGAACGCAGATATTTGAAATTGGCCGCTTACAGGTAGTAAAGTTGTGGATTTTTGAGACCAGAATGAACATACATATAGCAAATGTGTGCTAAAGTCCTTGAAAATCAGTCAAAGTAACAGGAAAGTAGAATTATGTTACCAAATAGGGCATTTTTAAAAATTGAAAGGTCATTTTTATGAGATTGATACCGGGAATGAAGATTGCTTTAAAATCATTTTTGTTACTATTTTAGGAGTCCAGGATTGTCTAAGAAATTCATGTTAAACAAAGAAGATGAGTTGAAGAAGCGACCAAGATTCAATACTTTCTCCAAATCAGCAAGATAACAGGAAAATAACAATACATGTATTATAATTGACATTGAAATAACCCTAGAACCGTTGTTAGCAATATCGAGATCCAGATGTAAATATAATCCCCTTTTAGTGTATGGTGATTTGTGGCATATAGTGAACAAACACAAATGTTAAGAACTCAGCTTGCATGTCCTTCATTTATACATGTAGTTGTAGGATTTGTTTTTGACGAAGTTTATCTAACAAATCATAAGATTTTTATGAGCTATTAATAGTGTTACAAGTTACTTTTATTGAAGTTTAATAGTAAAACCTAGTTAAAGTAAAGTTATAGTAGAACCATACTCGTAAGGTAAATTGTTGAAAACAGAAACAGAAAGTTATTGTACATGTATATTTCATTATATTCTAATAATACATATCCACATGTCTTATTGCGTCACGAAACTTGTACTGAATATCAAAGTGTGTTGATCAAGGTCTTGCCTTCATTATGGATACACTATACGGATAGCGGTGGAAATGCCTTGATGCCGAGTGCTAACAATACAAAACAGGTGTATGGTGACAATATGTATCCGAATTAGGAATTATTTTTTCATAGTGAGGACTTTATTTCTCCTATTAAGGAGAGCATTAGGAAATGCCTGGGAAACAAACAGATGAGTCATATAATGGACGTACTTGATGTTGATCAGAGGTAGTGTCTTCAATGAAGATTGGATCTAACTCGTGGATGTCAAAACTACTGATGGCAGGTCTAAGGTTTCGTGGCATATGCACTGTGTGCAGTCCCAATTTAGAACGTTTGAAGATGCAGTTATTTCAAAGCAACACTAAGAATGTTTATTTCAATGTTAACGGAAATATCTCAAGCGTTTTAGCACAACTTGCAATGCAGATGTGTATGCCTCTCGTCGTCCAAAGACATCAAGATATTTGGAAACATAAATTTAATATTAGCGATTCCCAGATCAGATAAATATTAACTTAACCGTTCTTACGGATAGGGAGAACAATACATGTTAGAACATGATATGAAAATGTAAAAATATGTACATGCACACAAAGTAATTCATTGTTAAGCAAAGCTGTGTCGTTCTCACAGTAGTAATAAAATATTAACAAAAACGTTACAAATGCACAGATATTAGTCATAAAGATGAAAATGTTTAGATGCAAATACACAGGTAGAAATGATCTTTGCTTGTATAGTCTAAATATAAGTATACAGTGAAATACTAACGAGATATAGTGTCATTTACAATTACATGTATAACGCCTTTCCTCATAATGTTACAGCATTTTTGCACTTCCATTCGCCTTAGTCTATGCACACACATGTGTCAGATATATTTCGCCCTTCACCCATGGTTGTAGATATATCCGAAATACAAGGATCATAAACGTAGTTCGAAAATTGCATACATTCAGTTAAAATGTCTGCTTAAAGTGTCACCTGATGTAACATACATTTTCGTATGTACACTCTTCCCACTGCTACATTTTACATGTTCCAAGCAACGTCGTTGAATGATTTCACAAGATTCCCGCAGAACGGACAGTGGCTTATGTTGGCATGACACTCAATTAAAATGCACACAAAATCGTTCATTGTTAAGCAAAGGTGTGTCGGTAACATATGATAAATTAGTACTCTAAAATCAACAAAGAAAATATATACGATTACATGTATATGAGCTCATAAAGAGGGAACATGTTTAGATACCACATGGTTTTGCTTGTTTTGTCAACATTTACACTACAACAGCAACGAGATTTGATATTATTTGCAACTGCATTGCCTTTTCCCTACTTCTGTTATACGTAGAACAAAGTGCAGTGCATTTAGTTATAAAAGTAACATGATATAACGTTTATGTTTAATCAAGTGTGTTGGCTCTAAAAATAGCAGTAGGCGGAGCTAACATGCATGATACTATTTCATTCATAAACATTTACTACGTATAGAATGCGGCGTTGTAGTGTGGTCTAATAGCGGGTTAAATTCGTTCGAAACGATACCAAACAAAAATATGTGCGTTTCGGGTCATCCGAATCATAAAGATGAAACAAGAGTAGATGCCAGTTAACATACACATATTATTTGCTTGCGTAGTCTAGATACTTTGAAATACTAACGAGATATAATAATATTTACAATGACACCGCTTTTCTTTCCTAATGCTACAGTTAGATATGGATTGTAGTTTTGCATCTCAATTCATCTTAATTCATGCACACATATGTAACAGATATATTTCTATATAAATACAGGGAACATAAACGTAGAACAAAGTGTTCCGTGTCGGAAAATTGTACACAATCAGTTAAAAAAAGTCTGCTTAAAATGTAACCTGATGTAACATATATATTCGTATGTACACTCTTCTGTCATCTGTCTTTCCCACTGCTACACTTTACACGTTCCAAGCAACATCAATGAAGGCTTTCACAAGTTCCCCGCAGAAGGGGCAATGACGTAAGTTAGCATGACATACTTCGCAAACAGCTAAGTGTTGACAATTGAGGAACAGCACAGTCCTTGGCCTGATTCTGCATATTACACACATCAGCATATACCATAGGTGCAAGTTTTCATCGAAGAGTTGTTTTAGTTCATCACCTGTAAATATAAAAATGTGTACATGCTATCTGTTCAAGGAGCTCGATTTGTAACAATGCGTATTATATCCGTAACATACAGTTTACTATTAACTTTATGGGGTGTGGGACGGAGGTATAAATAATGGCAAAACATACATATATAGTAAACAGTCATTCATAAAGCGAACCTTTCTAATTATCAGGTCCTAGAGATACACTTCTTATTAAAGTTTTGTTTTTCGTAGTAAATTCATGATTCGAGACCCATACTTCTAAAACGACAACGAGACGTAAAGCAAATACATTATTTACCCGGCATCAATCAAGAAAAGGCACAACAAGTGCCCTGACTAAAGCAAGGACGAACACAAAAAATGAGTAGTTCCGGGGTGCCACGTAGGAGAGGAGTAAGACGTGAGATGTAGTATACATCCTGGTTTCTGTTTGTTATTTCAATTGATTGTCGTATCAAAAATCTAAAGTTACACTGCAGAGATATAATGGTAGAGTTAAGATGTTTAACTCGTATACAAGGTTCCATGGATTCGAATCTTGACCACCATGGCCAAATGCGTATACTATTTCTAATGAATATCATTTATGCCATTCTCCTGAAGGAGGTGGGATGTATCGAACACGCTTTGTATTACGTATAACCCTCAACATGGTAGCTTTATGTCGTCTTTACATATATCTTTTATTGATTATAACTTTCCGTGAAATCATATATTTATTGTAATCAAATTTCTACTAATAAAGTGTTAAAAATATGTAAATTGGATTACTTACAGAACACAGGTTTTACTCCTGATACCATGTTTGAATGACAAAAACTATCTGAAGAAAGCTAGCACATCAATGTTATGAGATCGAACTATGTTTATTTAGTAATAACTACGTCTAATAGTATTATTCCTATGCGCAAAATAATCGTTTTAAATTTTTTCAGCTGCAGTTCTAACTACATCACAGTTTTAGCCATTTAGATCCATCAACTAGTCCGGTATGACAAAATTCTAGGTTCTTAATTTTCTAACCTTCGTAACCTGCGCGTTGTTGAACCATGGTTTATTAGCTGTTTGGCAAGTAATCAAAAGCTATCTTATCGGCAAGGTTAATATATGCCTTTGTTGAATCAGAACTCAAACTACTTTTATCGGGGTCGCATTACCAGACGTTATATAAGTCTGTAAATAGAAATGGGAAAATTCCTGATTCAACACAATAGTTTAATAGCTAACTGTGAAAATATCTGACTGTTAATTATGAGATTAGTAATACAATATGAAGTCTTGGTGACCTGGATATAAAGAGAAAACCATTTTGTTAAAGTTGGGGTTGTCACATGACTTATCATATCACAAATGATATGGTGTGTAATGGCAACGTATATCAACAAGCTTATTACCAGACTTACCAGAAGTGTAGAGCTCCTTTTAAGGTCCTCCTGTTTAAGTAATAATTTCACAAATCTAGGATATTTCATAGCTTTTTTACGAATAAGACGTCTTGGTATGCACTTATACAAATGCATGTTTTAACACAATTTTAAAACTAAATCTCACTAGTCACATGGTTCGCCTGGCTACCCTGATAATGTGTTTTGCTTACTTTGAATAAGTTACCTTTAAAATATTTCAATGAAAAGGTATATTCATCCAATAAAATCCCTTACACACGTCGTAATGACCTAGACCATGCTGATATTGAATCAATATGTGTTCAGATAAATTTTCCTCATTGTAAACCGATTTTATTAAATTTTGTATACAGACCCCCTGATTCTAAACAGTCTTGGATAGATACATATGAAATACTACTTGACCAAATGGATGCATTAAATTATGAATTACATGTTCTTGGAGATATAAATATTAATTACATCCTTGAAGACAAATATTTTAAAAATACAAAGTGGAATAACCTCATATTAAAATTTGGATTAACACAAATGGTCCGTACCCCGACTAGAATTGATAAAATCAGTTCCTCTATTATTGACCATATCTATTCAAATATGGCAGACAGTATTGTTGAAGTAAGTGTTCCATTTTACAATAATAGTGATCACTTTCCGGTTTGTTTTACTCGCTCAATGACAGATGTAAGATGTACACACTCATCTCATAAAACAATAAGATATAGATCTTTTAAGAATTTTAACGAATCTCATTTTCAAAACGATTTAATGAATGCTAATATTGACATTGTAGAAACGTACCATGAGCCAAATGTATCTTTACATATTTTCTACGCAATTATTAATAACGTGTTGTATAAACATGCCCGTGTTAAAGAGAAAAGGATAAAACGGGACACACAACCAGAATGGTTTACGGAAGAAATAAAGTCGGCCATGTGCAAACGAAATAAGCTTCATAGGGACACAAAATTTAATGAGTTCAAAATGCAAAGAAATAAGGTTATAACTTTAATAAAGAAAAGCAAAAAGAACTTTTACAATGA
>JAUMHA010348126.1:0-14116 GCA_032359765.1 Saxidomus gigantea | reverse complement strand
AATAATAATAATAATAATAATAATAATAATAATAATAATAATATTGATGATAATAATAATAATAATTATAACAATAATCTCTTTATTTAACGATGGTAACACATGAACTAACCCAATGCTTATTTCCGATGTGGCCTTCAACAAATCAAACAAAACAAAATAACAAACGTACATATAAATAATTAAAATCAATTTTGAAAAAAACAAACAACATAAAAGTCATCAAATTACGACAGATACAAAGTGTGTATGCAGGAGATAAACGTCCTGAAAGAAAAGGTGTTTTTCTACATTTCATTTTATGCGTACAGTTCCCCTTTCTTTGATAAATGTTGTTGTTTAAGGTACTCTAGACATTCATTTAATATTTTATACTTCCTTTAAACACCAATGTTTAATTGGTGTCCATTTGTCCATTGAAATCTACCAATGACTGTTCAATGTTTTCGACAGTTGAAGATATATAGTTGTCTTTCAACATGTCAGATTGAAACCTAGATATCGTCGCTGTTCTCTAAACCCTCGCATCTCAATCTATGACCTCAATAACTACATGATTTACAAAAATATCCGAGATACACATTATGCTTATTATCTTGTTGAGATGAATATAGGACCAAACTTTCATGAAAATCCGTTAAGGGCTTCAAAACTTTAATGACACCAAAGTATTACCTTGACCCTTAGGTGATGGGTTTGGAACGTTATCTTGATAAGATCTTGATACGATGAATATTTAACCCAAGTTTCATAAAAATCTTTCAATAGCTTTAGGCTAGAAAATCAACAGGCCGACCCGCCAATCCGCCCTCCCGACGGACAAACTGACTCCCATAAGTGTGGGTAGAATAAAGAGAAATAGAAAGAAACCTTAAACAGGGTTTTACAGCTAATTCTAAATCGTTTTAATTTTGATACGTGAACTGATACTTAAACTTGAGAAACAAGATTTTAGAAGGATATTTGTACATTTCTTATCACTTTAAACATCTTTACATTTGGTGAACTCCTAATTAACAGAAATATTGACGCATATGCAAGTAAAAATCATAGCATAACTGTTCATAAAATAATGGACCAGACGTGTATAACAATTTAACGACTATTTGTGTTCTTACTTATACTTGGTAAGGATCGTTTGGAACCCAACCTTCCTGTTTCATCACGCCTACATCCTGTTAATTCGCTCAAGTCTTTCCTAAAATCCCCTCCATATAAGCAATAAACAACACAGTTAAGCGCACTATTCAGAAAGAAACACACATTTCCGATTTGCTCAAATTGATGGTATTGTGAAAGACGCACACCAATGTCATAGAGAAACCAATTTAATGTTCGTGGAAAAGTTGAAACACAATGAACAACGCATAAACTAATGACTATTTTCGTTACACTTTGAATACGTTTCCTTCGTAATTCATGCGGCAAAACATTACCTGAATTCCTACAGATCCTCCAAAGTATCATGACATTGCAAGTTACAATGGCAATGGACGGCAATAAAAATGTAAAGACTCCGTATGATATTGTACTCAACATGGAACGTACATTACTGTATTCTTCAGGAAAATCACATACGGGTGATGTTTCGTTTGTATCATTTGTGTTATAGTCCCATCCAAATGTATACTCCCATTCATCAGCAAACCCGATCTCATCAGCAGAGTACCATTCATTTGAATATGTCACCAATGTCGGTCTTACTAAGGAGAGTATATTCAAACAAGCTGAAGAAACTAAGATAACAATAAACACAATATATGGTCGTTTTCCTGCTTGTTCTTGATAAAATCGTAAAGGAAAACAAATCTTTATTGTTCTTTCAATAGTTATAGCTACGATTAAGCAAACCGATACCTGTGGAATGCTGTCCTCAAAGAAATAAAACAACCGGCATAAAATATCGTGATAATCTTGAATGTAAATTAAGAAAGTAAGTCGAATGAAGTATTCCGTTCCAACTATGACCAAAAAGAACAAATCCACCGTTGCTAAAATCTTAAAGTACACTGCCGATGACGTGTCTTTACATCGCTGTCCTTTACTCCAAACTAGCAAAGAAATAATATTTCCTATGGATCCCAAGACTACGGTTATTACTATAAAATTTGAAGGTTTAAAGCTCATTTTCTACTGGTTCTGGTCGTTTCTTCTCAGAAAAGTAAGATCTTCATACTCGTTTATAGATTTATCAATTTTAAACTCCTAAATTATTTTCTTTATTTGTTCATCGTTCTACTTCCACAGGTTTGGTTTGCTTTTATACACTGTTCCTTTAAAACAATGATTATATAACCGTTCACTTATCCTGCTTATTTACATATGTTTGTTAAATGTGTTTTAAATAATACACTAAATTTTCACTATAATTGATTGTGCCCACATAAATGTTTTGTAATCATTTAAAGTAATAACATTTACTTTACGTCAATTGATAGCTCTCCGATACAGTTGAAAATTGTTTCCTGTAGAGAGCATTTTGCTCTACTGTTGACCGTGTGTATTGTCAGTCTATATCCACATTATGATTCGATACGTCATTTACGGAAGCAATGTAGTCTCAAACAAATCAATATAACTCAACTAGTTAAATGTATGGTCCAGCGACTTATTTACTTTTGCACATTGAATATTTTTGTTCACTAAGAAAAATGCTTCTACAACGTTATAATTTATTAAATATTTCCAAAAACTATTCTTTTAAGAATATTTCTCTTGAGCTCGTAGCATTGTGAAGTATGAACGATAAATCGAAAAATTGTACATAACTTATTGTTTGGTGGGGGTGGTGGTCTTTCCAGACCAATTTAATGTTTTTGATTTTATCAGTAATAACTGTCAATATTTGAACATAGATTTACATATAAAGAAGCACGTGGGCTATACAAGCGGTTCATTGTGAGAGTCAATAGTTTTATTTTATTTATAAATTAAAGAGAACCACAACCATCGAAATTGTCGAATAAAGATCCGATAAAAACCTCTGATTTATTATGTCTTCTCTGCTGAAAATATCATTAGAGTGCCTATGGTAAATTTCATTTAAAGGTGGTTTTATAGTTATCAGGTGTTATATGAAAAACGCATTAATTTAGGCTTGTGGATACATTTTTGAGCAGCTTAACTTTCATACCGCTTAATGAAATATCCATTACAATCTGATCAATTTATAAATCTTTCTGACAGCAGATCCTCATCAATTAGGAAAACAGAATGGATGGAGAGGACCGAATTGGGCAAGGAAAACAAATAAGACTACATACATGAGCACGTGATTATAGCTGACAGTCCACTGAATATGTAAATACTCAAAAAATGGATAGACCACAAAATTCCTGATGTTGGTTGAACTTTAGATAAAATATAATGAGATCCATTGTCACCTTTGATGTTATTATGGACAAGCCCTGCTTTTTTTTTTATCTATTTCCGCTGTCAATCTCAACATCCAAATCCGCACGCAAAAGCCTACTTTTCTGTCATTTAATCCATATTTAAACAACCCGTGTATTCCTGGATTCGCATCAGTTTTGTTGTTCATAAATTATAGTGGTTAATTCAACAGCAGATCATTTTGTTACGATTGCTTTCCAGTACACACAAGCGGGTGACCATGTTTCGTGACCAAGGTTGGTACGTGGTTTCTAAAGACTCATCCCGCAAGCAGAAAGAAATACTTGGTCAGCATATCCGTATAATTCTTCCCAGTTTTGCCCATCAGCATTTTATTCGATATAATGTGTTTCTACCAGTGTTCAAACGTCAGTCCTCGTAAAACATCATACCTGTTTTGTGAAAATATACACACTTTCCGTGACAATATCTTTGCTGGTGGTTGTTAGTCTTTCTAAGTGACGTTTTTAAAAAGAATGCGGCGGGCATTAAAGCATTCAATCGCACAGAGAAAAGAGTAAGTCCTTGGTCTTAATTCTTAAAGTGTTTGTACACTATCGTAAAATCCTCATTTAGTATTTTACTTGAGTTGCATGTAGTCTGTTTGCCATTATGTGTTTTATATTTTGTTTCGAATAAAACACATACATAATGCTACAGGCATACATTCAACTTGAATCAGGAACAAATTACCGTCATTGATTGAAGTGCATATGAAGGACACATTGTAGCTGAATTAGTTTCTGTAACTTTTGACTCGCGCTAAAAATATATTTTCGAATAGGGCCTACTCACGAAAGGAAGGTAAAGTAAAAGTCAAAATTATGTCATAAAATGAAACGGTTTATTAAGACACAATACATCAAAACTTGTTTAGGCAATGTAGACAATCAAACACTGAGAAATATCGGTAATATTCAGTTAATACCTACACGCATTAACATAATTTTATCATAGACTGTTAAAAGAGTCCACACTGTCCTTCCATTTCCAACGCATTACCAGTGGCATAATCAACAGGTCTGTGTCGAATTAAAGAAGTACCAACAATTCTCAAAAAGTCTCATACAACAAACAATTAATTGTCACTTCACTTCAAACACAGTGCAATTAGTGTTTTCTATTTTTTTACTAGATAAATTGGATAATTGCTCTATTTACCATAACGACATTCATAAACAATAAAGTAACACGATTAAATTACACGGGAACGACATTACATTACAATATAAAGGCAAAATATTCCATTTCAATAAACATGAACAAAATACACAAAAATGAAATAGTTACCGACCTGAATCTGTATGTGTAAGTTGGCAGTTTCTTGAGTAGGACTTTATTACAGGTCCTTCCCAGAAACTATGTTTTAGTTAATTATTTGCATGTAAACAACTGAAAACGTGCAACTGAGATGCACAACAAATGCTAAATTCTATTTTTTTTTAATTTCCTGACTGGTTAGGAAAATGATAAATTGCCCTTGGTCAATCTTTCGCGGACCATATATATTTTCAAAGCAGGCGTCGAATGCAACGTCTAGCCAGAAAAGATGAATCATTTATGAAAGTACATAAGTTCCAGCAGTGTTCATCGTCTAATAAACAATGATTTGGAGTCTGATGCGCAGTAATTAACCACAAAGGCCGGAGGCCTAAGTGGTTTATAATTGCGCATCAGTACGAAAAAGAATTGTACAATTCCCCTTTCTTTGATAAATGTTGTTGTTTAAGGTACTCTAGACATTCATTTAATATTTTATACTTCCTTTAAACACCAATGTTTAATTGGTGTCCATTTGTCCATTGAAAGCTACCAATGACTGTTCAATGTTTTCGACAGTTGAAGATATATAGTTGTCGTTTAACATGTCAGATTGAAACCTAGATATCGTCGCTGTTTTCCTAAAACCTCGTATCTCAATCCATGACCTCAATAACTACATGATTAACAAAAAAAGCCGAGATACCCATTATGCTTACCATCTTGATGAGATGATTATAGGACCAAACTTTCATGAAAATCCGTAAAGGGTTTCAAACATTTAATGACCCCAAAGTATGACCTTGTCCCTGAGGTGATGGGTTTGGAACGTTATCTTGATAAGATCTTAATAAAATGAACATTTAACCCAAGTTTCAGGAAAATCTTTCAATAGCTTTAGGCAAGAAAATCAACAGGCCGACCCGCCAATCCGCCCTCCCGACGGACAAACTGACTCCCATAAGTTTGTGGGTAGAATAAAGATAAATAGCAAGAAGTTTTAAACAGGGTTTTAGAGCTAATTGTTAATCGTTTTAATTTTGATACGTGAACGGATGGTCCTGAAAAGATACTTAAACTTGAGAAACGAGATTTTAGAAGGACATTTGCACATTTCTTATCACTTTAAACATCTTTACATTTGGTGAACTCCTAATTAACAGAAATATTGACGCATTACTCTGGTATGTTATGCAAGTAAACATCATAGCATAAATGTCCATAAAATAATGAACCAGACGTGTAAAACAATTTAACGACTATTTGTGTTCTTACTTATACTTGGTAAGGATCGTTTGGAACCCAACCTTCCTGTTTCAACACGCCTACATCCTGTTAATTCGCTCAAGTCTTTCCTAAAATCCCCTCCAAATAAGCAATAAACAACACAGTTAAGCGCACTATTCCGAAAGAAACAGACATTTCCGATTTGCTCAAATTGATGGTATTGTGAAATTCGCACACCAATGTCATAGAGAAACCAATTTAATGTTCGTGGAAAAGTTGAAGCACAGTGAACAACACATAAACTAATGACTAATTTCGTCACACTTTGAATACGTTTCCTTCGTAATTCATGCGGCAAAACATTACCTGAATTCCTACAGATCCTCCAAAGTATCATGACATTGCAAGTTACAATGGCAATGGACGGCAATAAAATTGTAAAGACTCCGTATGATATTGTACTCAACATGGAACGTACATTACTGTATTCTTCAGGAAAATCGCATACGGGTGATGTTTCGTTTGTATCATTTGTGTTATAGTCCCATCCAAATGTATACTCTCATTCATCAGCAAACCCGAGCTCATCAGCAGAGTGCCATTCTTACTTAGGAGAGTATATTCAAACAAACTGAAGAAACTAAGATAACAATAAATACAATATATGGTCGTTTTCCTGCTTGTTCTTGATAAAATCGTAAAGGAAGACAAATCTTTACTGTTCGCTCAATTGTTATAGCTACGATTAAGCAAACCGATACCTGTGGAATGCTGTCGTCAAAGAAATAAAACAAGCGACATAAAATATCGTGATAATCTTGAATGTAAATTAAGAAAGTAAGTCGAATGAATTATTCCGTTCCAACTATGACAAAAAAGAACAAACCCACCGTTGCTAAAATCTTAAAGTACACTGCCGATGACGTGTCTTTACATCGCTGTCCTTTACTCCAAACTAGCAAAGAAATAATATTTCCTATGGATCCCAAGTCTACGGTTATGACTATAAAAATTGAAGGTTTAAAGCTCATTTTCTACTGGTTCTGGTCGTTCCTGCTCAGAAAAGTAAGATCTTCATACTCGTTTATAGATTTATCAATTTTAAACTCCTAAATTATCTTCATTATTTGCTCATCGTTCTACTTCCACAGGTTTGGTTTGCTTTTATACACTGTTCCTTTAAAACAATGATTATATAACCGTTCATTTATCCTGATTATTTACCTTTGCCTGTAAAAAGTGTTTTAAATAATACACTAAATTTTCACTATAATTGTTCTGTAATCATTTAAAGTAATAACATTTACTTTACGTCAATTGATAGCTCTCCGATACAGTTGAAAATTGTTTCCTGTAGAGAGCATTTTGCTCTACTGTTGACCGTGTGTATTGTTAGTTCATATCCCCATTATTATTCGATGCGTCATTTACGGAAGCAATGTAGTTGAAAAAAAATTAAGATAACTCAACTAGTTAAATGTATGGTCCAGCGACTTATTTACTTTTGCACATTGAATATTTTTTATTCGATAAGAAAAATGTTTCTACAACGTTAAAATATATTAAATATTTCTTAAAAATATTCTTTTAAGAACATTTCTCTTGAGCTCGTAGCATTATGAAGTATGAACGAAAAATCGAAAAATTATATATAGTTTAAAATTTTCATCGCTTTGTTTTCTGAGAATTTTGTTTTTTGTTTGGCGGGGGTGGCGGTCTTTCCAGACCAATTTAATGTTTTAGATTTTACCATTAATAACTGTCAATATTTGAACACAGATTAACATATAAAGAAGCACGTGGTGCTATACAAGCGGTTCATTGTGAGAGTCAATAGTATTATTTTATTTATAAATTAAAAAGAACCACAACCATCGAAATTGTCGAATAAAGATCCGATACAAACCTCTGATTTATTATGTCTTCTCTGCTGAAATATCATTAGAGTGGTAAATTTCATTTAAAGGTGGTTTTAAAATAATCAGGTGTTATATGAAAAACGCAATAATTTAGGCTTGTGGATACATTTTTCACCAGCTTAACTTTCATATCGCTTAATGAAATATCCATTACAATCTGATCAATTTATAAATCTTTCTGACAGCAGATCCTCATCAATTAGGAATACAGAATGAATGGAGAGGACAGAATTGGGCAAGGAAAACGATGAAGACTACATACATGAGCACATGATTATAGCTGACAGTCCACTGAATATGTAAATACTCAAAAAAATTGGATAGACCACAAAATTCCTGATGTTGATTGAACTTTAAATAAAATATAATGAGATACATTGTCACCTTTGATGTTATTATGGACAAGCCCTGCTTTTTTTATCTATTTCCGCTGTCAATCTCAACATCCAAGTCCGCACGCAAAAGTCTACTTTTCTGTCATTTTATCCATACTAAAACAACCCGTATATTCCTGGATTCGCAAGCGTTTTGTTGTTTATGAATTATAGTGGTTAATCTAACAGCAGATCATTTTGTTACGATTGCTTTCAAGTACACACAAGCGGGTGACCATGTTTCGTGACCAAGGTTGGTACGTGGTTTCTAAAGATCCTACATTCATTCCGCAAGCATAAGAAATTACTTTGTCAGCATATTCGTGTAATGCATCCCAGCTTTGCCCATCAACATTTTATTCGATTGTTTATTTACCAGTGTTCGAACGTGGGTCTTCGCAAAATATCAAACTTTTGGAAAATGTACACACAGTATGCCTTTAATTGTTTTTTGTTTTCCGCACTTACTGGTGCATGGTCCTACTACAATCTAATATCAATCTTGGTTGCTTTTTGGACATTAAAGCATTCCAATATTTTCTATCACATCAAGAAAAGAATAAGTCGTAGGTTTTAAGTTTTTTGTACACTATCGTAAAAACCTCATTTATTATTTTAATTGAGTTGCATGAAGTCTGTTTGCAACCATGTGTTTAATATTTTGTTTCGAATAAACACATACATAATACACTCAACTTGAAACAGGAACGAATTTAGGTCATTGACTGAAGTGCACACATGAAGGACACATTTTAGCTAATTTAGTTTCTGTAACTTTTGACTCATGATAAAACTATATTCTCGAATAGGGCCTAAGGATAGAAACACTCACGAAAGGAAGGTAAAGTAAAAGTCAAAATTATGTCATAAAACGAAACGGTTAATACATCAAGACTTGTTTTATTAAGTTTAAGCAATGCAGACAATTAAACAGGGAAAAATATCGGTAATATTCAGTTAATAAGTACATGCATTAACAGAATTTTATCATAGATAATTTCTACAGGTCTGTGTCGAATTAAAGAAGTACCAAAAATTCTCAAAAAATCTCTTACATCAAACAATTATCACTACACTACCAACACAGTGCAGTTCGTGTTTTCTTCTTCTTTTTTGTTCTAGATAGATTGGATAATTGCTCTATTTACCTCCATTCAAGAGAGATAACGACATTCATATACAATAAAATAAAACGATTAAATTACACGGAAACGACATTTCATTACAATATAAAGGCAAAATATTTCATTTCAATAAACATGAACAAAATACACAAAAATGAAATAGCTACCGACCTGAATCTGAATGTGTAAGATGGCAGGTTCTTAAGTCGGACTTTATTACAGGTCCTTCCCAGAAACTATGTTTTGGTTAATTATCTGCTGGAAAACAACTGAAAACGTGCACCTGAGATGCACGACAGATGCCATATTTTTTAATTATCCTGACTGGTTAGGAAAATGATAAATTGCCCTTGGTCAGTCTTTCGTGGGCCATTTATTTTTTCAAGGAAGGCATCAAATGCAACGTCCATCCAGTAAAGATGAATCATTTCTGAAATAACATCCGTTTCAGCGGTGTTCATCGTCTAATAAACAATGACTTGGAATCTCCGGCCTTCGTGGTTTATAACTGCGCATCAGGATTACAAAGAGTTGTTTATTAGACGGTAACAACGCTGAAAATGATGTTATTTCGATTCTAACATGACAAGAGATTACAAAAAGTAAATAAATGCAAAGCGTTATTTTCTACGCAATTATTTATTTATCGTCATGCGGCAAAATATGACTTCATATTGACGGCATATCGTTTCCCGCGTTGTTTATGGCATGATAAAACATAATAATAGTAATAATAATAATAATATCTTTATTTTCCGAAGGTAACACATTAAGACAACATTTTATATACTATGCAGCCTTCATAACACCAAAGAAAACATTGCAATTCACATTCATGCAAAACAAACAGAATCTTGAAAAACTAAAAATTACATTTTACTGATTCAAGTGGAAAAATAAATATATTGATACGTGACAGACACACATACATGCATATCAAACTAGAGAATATGTATTAAATTGTAAAGCAATACTATATGCACTGAAAATCAAATATACTAGTGAAAATTAATTAATTAACTAGATCTAGTGTGTGCAGTATAAATAAACAAACATCAAGTACATGTATCTAGCAAAACAATGTTGTAAGTAAGAGGCATATATTTATAAATTTGACTGTAGTGATAGAAGATGCTTTTTATAATTATATTTGAAAACATGCAGGGATTTTGCTTTACGAATCGTATCAGGAATGGAGTTCCACACCCGCATGCTAAAGTATTGAAAAGACTGTTTCATATAATGAGTATTAAATGAGATTTGTACAACATTTTGTCTTGAAGAGGATCGCAGCATGTATCTGTTATTATTCGCAATAATGATAACATAATTGTTATACTCTATGTTAGAATTAGTAATAATAATAACAATAATTATTATAATAATAATGATATTATCTTTATTGAACGAAGGTAACACATGAACTAACCCAATGCTTATTACCGATGTGGCCTTCATCAAATAGACAAAACAAAATAACCAACATACATATTAATGATTAAAATCAATTTTGAAAAAAACACCAACAACAAAAAATTCATCCAATTCAAAAGTTACGACAGTAACAAAGTGTGTATCCAGGAGATAAACGTCCTGAAAGAAAAGGTGTATTTTTACATTTCATTTTATATGTATAATTCACCTTTCTTGTATAAATGTTGATGTTTAAGGTACTCTAGGCATTCATTTAATATTGTATACTTCCTTTAAAGACCAATGCTTAAATGGTGTCCACTTGTCCATTTTAATCTACAAATGACTGTTCGGAACATTATCTCGATAAGATCTTGATATGATGAACATTTGACCCAAGTTTCGTGAAAATCTTTTAATAGTTTTAGGCACGAAAATCAACAGTGCGACCGCCAACCCGCCCTCCCGACCGACCGACGGACAAGCTGATTCCAATATATGTCTGTGGGTATAATGAAGAGAAATAGAAAGAAAAGTTAAACAGGGTTTTCGAGATAATTTTCTATCATTTTAATTTTGATACGTGAACTGATCGTCCTAAAACGATACTTAAACTTGAGAAACAAGTTTTAGAAGGAAATTTATACATTTCTTATCACTTCAAACATCTTAACATGTTTAGTGAACTCCTTTTTAACAGAAATATTTACGCACTACTCTGGTATGTTATGCAAGTAAAAATCATAGCATAAGTATCCATAAAATAATGGACCAGACGTGTATAACAATTTAACGACTATTTGTGTCCTTACTTATAGTTGGAATGGATCGTTTGGAACCCAACCTTCCTGTTTCAACACGCCTACATTCTAATAACTCGCCCAAGTCTTTCCTAAAATCCATTCCAAATAAACAATAAACAACACAGTTAAGTGCACTATTTAGAAAGAAACAGACATTTCCGATTTCTTCCAATACAAGATACTGCGAAATTCGCACACCAATGTCAAAGAGAAACCAATTTAAGGTACGTGGAAAAGTGGAAACACAGTGAACAATACCTAAACTAATGACTATTTTTGTCACACTTTGTATACGTTTTTTTCGTACTTCATACGGCAGAACACTATCTGAATCCCCACATATCTTGGAAAGGATTATGGAATTGCAAGCTACAATGACAAGTAACGGCAACAAAAATGTGAAGCATCCGTATGATATTGTAGCTACCAAGTAACGAGTCCTTGCGTAGTCCTCAGGAAAATCACAAACTACTGTTGTTACGTTTGTACCATTTCCGTTAAACTCCCATCCATACAAATAGTCCCAGTAATCTTCATCCTCCAACATAGATTCGTCTGCAGAATTCCATTCCTCTGCATACGCAATCAAGGTCGGTCGCACAAGGGACAATATATTCAAACAAGATGAAGAAATTGAAATCAGAATTAGCATGACATATGGACGTTTTCCTGCTTGTTCTTGATAAAACCGCAAAGGAAGGCAAATCTTTACCGTTCGCTCAATGGTGATAACTACGACTAACCAAGCCGATACCTGTGGAAAGAATTCCTCACAGAAATATAACAGCCGACACGAGACCTCGCTTTTATCGTGAAGGAAAGTTTCGAAAGCATGCCGTATGAAAAATTCCGTTCCATTTACGACTAATGTGACCAAATCTACTATAGCCAAAATCTTAAAGTAGGTTGCAGATGATGTGCTACTACACCGCTGTCCTTTATTCCATACTAGCAAAGAGATAATATTTCCTATGGATCCTAAAACCACAGTTGTCGCAATCGAAAACGAAGATACGAGACTCATTTTCTGCAAATTTTGACCGTTCCATATAGCAAACTTACTTGTTGCGATTCCTTTCTTGATTTGACGTTTCTAAAGTTCAAACGTTATATTTATATTTTTGCTTAGATGCTATTAACATAGTTTTGTATCGCTTTTATACTCTGTTCCATTTGAGACAAATATTATGTAACTGTCAAATGTTATCCTGCTTTTCTAGATTTGTTTTAATTCAGGTTAATGTGTCTCCGTCTGATATTTGTAATGATAACCAGCAGTCACGGTGATTTCAATCAAATGATAGCGTCAGTATTAATATTCGTGCTTTATTTCATTTAATCACATTTACATAGATAACTTTCCGATATGTTTTAATATTGTATACTGTTAATATTGCGGATAACGGTTTGCTCTACTGTAACTGGTCAGGTCATTTATATCCCTATCATTTAATCAATAAATCATTTACAGGAGCATGCTAGTCTCAGAAAAAAGAGGTGTGGTTCAACGACGGGTTTATCTATCTATATGATTATTGAGATTCTGTATATTGCGTACGTATTATGGTAAACTGGTAGGGTGTTTCCACAACGCAAATAGCTACTATATATTTCTATATAAAACAAATGTCAAACATTATCGGTGTTTTTACATCTTATCATTATGAAATTAATACAACACATTTGAGAATAATGCAAATATCGTTTGCTGTTTTGTTGTTGTTGTTTTGTGTTTGTTTGGTCTTGTTAGAATAATTTTGTGTTTTTACATTATTTGAACATAGAAAAACATATCCTGCATAACGTTAATTGTGACCTAAAATAGTCCAGGTAGTATTTTTATGATAAATGTGTGCAAACCATACCTAACAAAAGTATGAAATAGATATAAGAAGACCCTGTGAATGTTTCTATTTCCTTTCGTGTAGATTCCGTGAAAGTGCTATGGAAAATTTCATGTACAGATAATTTTGAAATAGTCCGATTTTCTAACCCTGTACAAGCCATGCAATGTAAATATACTGGTACACTTTGAGAACTGTAGTCACTGTGGTAATGTGTTACAGTGGTAATGTGTTACAAACATCAGGGGTAAAGCTGAACAATTTCTAATATACATTGCTACATGTTTGAGTAGGAATTATGATTTTTCTTTCGTTAGTTTTGACTCAGTAGTCAAGGGAACCTTAGACGTGATTTCTGGGATCCAGTCTGTTATCAAATATAGAGGCCGGTAACATACAAATTTACCGATCAGGATTCTGCTTCTGCCCGGCGACGTCAAAGCTCTGGTTTATTCGAGCGTCTGCATGGTAAAGCTATGAACAGATGAAATAAAAGCAAGATAAATTATGTTATGAGCACACGATGCATTGCGTCTCTTGAAACTACCTTCGTTTCGATAAAAATGTCAAATTGTCAAATTGTAATATCGAACAGTACATTTCTGCCAAATTCAGCAGTTACCTGTTGTACCAATCATACGAGGGGTGTTCGAAAAGTATCCGGAAAAGTTTCATAACTTATTTATTAATATGGTTATTAGAATGAATTTTTTACACGTGATACTTTTATATATTTTCTACATAATACACAAGAAAAAA
>JAUMHA010348015.1:0-14117 GCA_032359765.1 Saxidomus gigantea | reverse complement strand
ACTCGTTACCACGACATACTAAGTCGTTCCCTCCAGCAAGGTCTTTCAAATAGTACTATTTGAAAGACCTTGCCTCCGGTAAGTATCTACTGGAAAGCTATGATAACGGGTAGTTAGAACTGGTCTCATACCAGTAGTGAGAACGACAAGACTAATTAATTTGGCGTTTCAGTGTGACCCATTTCACAGATCCGACACGCATGCAACACGCTTTTTCATGCAATCACGGGGAACCTACACGCAGGCGCCACTGTAGCTTAGTGATAGAATAATGCAAAACCGCTTTACATAAAATGAAATTAGATAAAAGTCCTGGTTCAGGGGGTCTCTCTGTAAAAAAGCAATTTACGAAACTTGTTAGTTAAAGCCTTAAACGAAAGCCTCTCGAGTGGGCAAGTATCACGGTCAGAGACAAAGTATTGTTTATCTAATTTCTAGAAATACTTGAAAATTGGCGCCCAATTTCCTTACAAAATATCGATTATGAGATAGCTGCCAGACTGTAAGCGAAATGTATTCAAAAATTATTACCTAAGTTAATTAACTGTGACCAGCAAGGATTCATACAAAACCGGTATATTGGCTTCAATATCCTGCAAATTCAAGATAATTGATTATTCTGAAAATTTAGACATCGAAGAAGCGATTCTGTTTTCAGTTTTTAAAAAGGCTTTTGACACTACAGAGTGGAACTTCATGTTTAATGTGTTGTATAAATTTGGATTTAAAAGTACATTTTTAAAATGGGTAAAAATATTTTATAAAGACATACTGTCTAAAATTATCAAAAATTGGTGGAAATCGGATTATTATTATTTGTCAAGAGGAATAAGACAAAGATGTCCTCTCTCTGTCTTTCTTTTTGTAATTATAGCATAAATTCTAGCTTCTAAAATAAGATCACGCTAATACACAAAAGGTATATAAATTCATTATTATAACTCAATTCATAATGTCAAAATATCACCGCTAGACAATGACACAAACAAACACGATATAACTACTGTTTTATCTATTGTTGAAGAATATGGAAAAAATACAGTTTACAACTAAAAAGGAAAAAAAGACTGAAGGACTATGGCTTGGAGAAACACTGCCTGCTAAAAATAGGGTTAAATACGGGAGAATACTATCAAAATACGGTATTGCATATACATACGAATACGATAAACTAGATATAATAAACCGTATATGCCTGAAATACGGAAGTGTGCACACACGTCCGTGTATTCTAAAAAAAAGGTAGTCCGTAAACGTAAAAATATGGGAATCTAGATATTCAACCCCGTATATTATGATATACGAGAGACCATGAAATGCTAAAATGCGACATTGCGTATACCTACAAATACAGGAAACTAGATATACTATCCCGTAAGTAGTTAGGGGTGGCAGTATGGTACCGTGAAGTGGCAGTATGGTACCGTATGGGAATTTGCATGTTAAGCCAGGGTCATGCAAGAGTTATCTGTCTTGCCCTTGGATGATATGTTACCGTGAAAGGCAGTGTGGTACCGTGTATGGGTAGTATTGGTAATACTATCAACTATAAACCAGTATAGGTCTTGTTCTGGGAACATTGGGATACACAGGGCACCAGGATGACTGAATCAATCCTGGTAGGGATCTATACTAGAGTATAGACCCTCCTATTGGGAAATTTCACATAGAGACCTATGTGTAGTATTTTACCTAGTAGAAAACAGAAGATAACGCACGTTTTAGTTTTGATGTCTTTTATTGAATCATAATGAACAAGAACAAGTGTTGAAACAAGAACAAGTATTGAAACACGAACAATCATGATGAACACGTTTTATGATTACATTTGATGAATACATTTTATGAACAAGAAACATGATGAGCACATTTTATGAATTATGATAAATGCCATTATTTGAGATGAAGTTTTGAAAGCATAAGCTGCACTACCATGTGAGATTCTACCCTCGGTGGTACACCACTGATACGGAGGTGTTTTTGACACCTGTATTGCTTGCCTGTACAATCGTCCATGACATGGTCTAAACCAGCGTGCTACTGCTTTATCATTGCCCCAATAAAGTCCGGGTCTAAATCGGATGGTGAGAACCGTATCCAGATCACAACCTCGGACTAACATGTCCTAGGCCAAAAGACAGTAAACACCTCACATGAGTGTTCTTCCATCTTGAAGTCTCATTGAATTCATCAAGTAATGTCTGGTATTGTTATGTAGGAAAGGTTGAATATTGTCTTCCGGTGGAGGTAGTCCATACGAATCAAAGTAGACGGCTGTACTTTCCTTGAAGAAGATGGTCACCGGCTTGATCCGAGTTGTGGCTGTTTACAATGTAAGCTTACACATTGGGTGGTTTTCTGTTCGGTAAAAGATCCTTAGGACACACCGATGCATTTAAAGGAGACAAAATGATCGATTTATCCAGAATATGTTGCAGTTCAATCGTATCCATAGTTCCACACTTTTTTTACCCGATCGGCCCACTGGTTGATCCAAACTGGCTCTTGTTTTTGGTGTTGTTGCTTTAAATCTGTCCAGAGTTCGTAGGCTTGAATGATCTCATTAGGGGTTGATTAATATTCACAAAGCAGAAGGTACCACTGGGCGATGACTTTCTGAAGATCGAGTTCTTTTAGGGCGATCACATTGTATAACTCCACCCATATGTCTATGTCGGCCAAGCAGAGCACGTGTTGCATTTGACTCGGGTGATCAATTTGACATCCCGAGCAGTCTGTGTGAACCATAACATAGATCAATGTCTGCAAGTTCTGTACCACGGCTAAATTGTGGTCCAAATGATCCTGCTCATACTTCGCCTTTTCTCAAGAAGGGATGTTAACACAACCTCCATATAGGCTTTCTCAAGCTTTTTCTCATAGTCCTCTTCCATGATGATATATCGTGTGATTAATGGTCCGTGATCACTTTTCTGATACAGTTGATTTCAATCTGATTGTCGTATTCAGCATACACGAGCACGTTGATCGGGTGATCGAGTGGTGCAGCAAACTGAAGCTCTGTGCGTAGGTTTCCCGTTTTTATTGGATAGAGCTGTCCTTCTTCACTACTTTGGTCTGCCAAAAGATAAAACCCCCGCAGTGTGTAGCCATTTTGAAACTCGTTAAGCGTGAGGCCCATGGTCCGATTGACACTGAGAGCCCCAAGGGCTTGATGCAGCCCCACGTAGGACCTTAAGCAATCTCCTTCTGCAAAGTAGGTTCCCCGTTTTTATAGGATAGAGTTGTCCTTCTTCACTCAATTGGTCTGCCGTCAGATAAAATCCCCGCAGTATGTAGCCATTTTGAAACTCGTTTAGCGTGAGGCCCATGGTCCGATTGACACCGAGAGCCCCAAGGGCTTGATGCAGCCCCACGTAGGACCTTAAGCAATCTCCTTCTGCAAAATTTTGATAGTAAGTTCGGTTGGTTTTACCATCGACGCTAACCTCTACTTTTGACAGTCCAAAAGGTTGAAAATCAAAGGGGTTGCTGGCGAAGGTTCCGTTTATGATCCGTTCTAACGTTTTGATCTGACCTTTGTCTCTGGTGTTTTGAAACAAAATCATAATAATGGGCATTTAGAGTACGACTGGCTTTCGATTGTTGAAACATGTATTGTGTGATAGGGATCACAATTGCATTCCGATGATGTCCTTTTCGTGTAAACCACAGCTAGATTTTTTTTTTTAAAAGTCCAGTAACCGTTTAACAAATTGGGTTTTTCCCGACCGACAAGGGCCTGAAATAAAAATATTACAAGTGTGCTGAAACAGTAATGCGCTCTCCATGAGAGACAGAATAATAATTGCAACCCAATGGCTTTGAACCGCTTTTTTGTTTTCATATGTCACATGGTAACATCTACTTAACATCTAGGTAACATATTTGAAAACATATAGGTAACATCTTTGCAACAGTATAACAGTGTATCATCACATCTAAATGTCTATAATGTCTATATTTCTGTCAAAAATGCAATCACTTTTGAGTTATCCACGACTTCACTGAGACACTCTCTTTCTGTCCAAGGTAGAATATGTCAATGCACTTTGCTGTCACAGATTTGAATATAGCGAAGGGCGCCCTGAAATTCATCCCACATTTTTTCATCTCTCAACAGCTCCGAAATATAAGCCATGTTATGATGGTATTGTACGGGTGTCATCATTTTAAAAGCATTGATCAGTGCTCTTCTGTAGACATGCACCTCAAAAACGCGTCTGTTTTTGCTCTTGACGAAAATGTGTCTGCTTTCCATGATAGTTAGTTGAAATATGTATCATAAAACCACTGGATTCACTTTTGTATATGTTGTGTCACTTGATCACTTTGCACCACATAAAGTCATGACATTGAATCGCTTTTAAATCAAGCAATGCCTGTAATTCACAATGTGGTTCACTCTGTGGTTTACGCCATAGTTATTTTTTAATTTGATGTTTAAATCGATCAAACGAGGAATCAAGCCATCCTCATAGCGGACTCGGGTACTTCACATAACATGCGAAACAATACATCTTTGTAGAGTTTAAAATCCAAAATGTAGAACAGCGACACAAATAGAGGTTTCCTTTGTTTCATATTATTTGAGAATCAAGGATGTCTTCGTATATCTGCCAGCTGCCTTGTTCAAACACAGGTTGGTGAGTGAGTTCAACGAACCATGTAGCCTCTTTACAGAATGATGCACTACCAACCATTCAACAATCGCATTTGGAAACATGTTTCCAGTCACGGAGACCGACTTAGGGTATCCAGTGGCAATAATACCCCTGCACATGGGTATTTTGTAGGTAGCGTAGACATCTTCCCCTCCCGGTCCTTCTCCTTGACTCATTCTAGAACGCATATAATGGGAGATCATCACAAAACTACTGATGTCTTCTGTGATTGTGTTTACACATTGGTTGATATCATCTACCGTATAGTCTTCTAGAGCCCATTCCAGGCATGCACATGCTCAGTGACACGAGTGTTCAGCCGAAGCTGTCTTCTTAACCATTCCTGCTGCAGATCTTGTTTGAACCGTAGACTCTCCCTGGAGTCACCCACCACGAACTGATGTCATATGCCGTACTTCCGGATTAAGGTAGGACACGTGTGCTTCCAACGAAGTCATGATGGTTTATGTGGTTCAATTGTGGTTGTTTTTTCCTTGGCTTATACTCCCCATATCCTCATAATCATTGCCTCATCATATCTCTGTATTGACCAGCAACGGAGACATAAGCCTTCCATGTTGTTGAAATGCCAACTATTACACTGCCCGCATCTTCTGCAGTACTACTTGTATCGATTGCATTTACAGCAAAACTGTCGATGAGTTTTGTTGTGGTCCGTGATCACGTTTGGCGCTCGATTTTCACATGACGACGAGGCTACACAACTCCGGCACTCTAAGGTGTACTCCTCCCACTTGTAATTGAAGTAGACACTCTGATCAATCTCATCCTCCTTGGGTGATTCACCTTGCATATATATACCTGCATCCGTGGCAGTAACAGAGGTATCGATGTCAATCTATGCGAAACCGGCTACGAATCTCGTCGTGGTTCGGTATCTTGTTTCGATCTGCAATGCATTTTCATTTCCGATCCACAATACTAACATTCTAAGGTGTACTCCTTCCGCTCATAGACACCGGCATATCCCACAACCTCTCTTGTCCAGTATGTGTTATCTATAATAAAATCAGTAAACACATGCCGTCTTAGAGGGGGAGGTAAGACGTTTGCCATGGTTCACCTCCTCCCTAGGAATAGTAAGCGTCACCGTCTTTTTATCAACCGGAGCTCTGACAACGCTTTTTCTCATACTCCAATTCATGCCAAAAGAAGCAACTGTGACAATGCCCTCCAAATTTAAATAGCATCGTTTAAACCTGCATGATGGGCAATAAAAGAAGTATTGATAACAATCCCTGCAATACTATCATGCTCCAAGTTCATGTAACAACATTGACATTCGAAATGGAACATCTTATATTTATAACTGTAGGAGACACCGGCATACCCGACCACCTCTTTTGTCCATTGTGTGTAATCTATAATAAAATCACGAAATACCGCCATGAAAGAGGGGGAGGTAAGACGTTTGCCATGGTTCACCTCCTTACTTGGAATGATAAGCGTCACCGTATGGTACCGTCGTAGAGTCCTTCCCAACCACACGTTTGGTATACACTGATCGAAAGGTTTTAGTCTGGTTTTCACTGGTCACTTTACGGTCTCAGTGTCTCACGACCAACGAATAGTGTTCGCGGTCCTGTACACAGTTCACCATAGCTTCAAAATGACGAGGTTTGTCGTATCGTTATCCAGAATAATGCCTTTGACTTTACAGTTGGTGTGTCTCTCTCCATTTTCTATGTATTCATAGCCATAGTTCTTAGGCCCTACTCCGACAAACTTGACAATGCGTCCGCTTGGAACCTCATCGGTCCACTGACCTAGTCAAATGTCCACAATAGGAATGTTGTACTGTGCAGGATCATGAATGTACATACAGCTGTCTGTATCAAAATACAAGACACGATCGCCCAGACGTTCTAGCACGGCATATAATTCTAAACGAGCATAGGCTGTCACAAAGAGGAGGTATGATGTTCAAATATGCCACTCTGATCCGTGAATTTCACCAAAATGAACTTGCCATGATCAAAAATCTCCGAATGGTGCACCTTGATTTGAGAATCCGACAATAACTCATGGTATCGTTCGAGGCTAGCGACGTACTCGGTCTTGGGCAGCATGTTGTTCTGGGCATTCTTTCCCCACAGACAGTTGAGCATGGTTTTTGCAAAATTTTAGTGAACCTGTTCCAGTTGTATTCCTTCCGCTTTCCAATACTCTTGCTTGAAAGTGGCTTCCTCTTCTGGTGTTTGAACCCATCTACAAACTACGGTCTATTTTCGCTCCTCTGCCATTGAGGGCATAGCGTATAGAATGACCCCTTTGGATAGCCAATAACTGAATCCATCGTACGGCTTTGATAAAATAATAGACCTTCGTGGGATAGCCACCATCGGGTTTGATTTCTAGACTGTTGGAAGGCATAGAGTTCTTTCGCCAAGCTTTATTACAGGCTTGAGCCAGTGTGGTCGCTTTGGTGAACGGATCTTTCTTATCTCTGCTATAAAAAATTGAAACTCCCCGGATTCGCGTCTTAAAATATCCACATCTGATCGGCAGTATGATTCCATTTCATTTTGAAAATCAAAGATATCTTGGCTATGTTCTTGGTATTATGTCAAGAAGACCTCCCGCTGTTTCAAGTTTCATGGTGCCGGGTTTATAGTACTGCAATGGTAACATGGACCCCACGTAGTTCTGCAACTCTTTCGAACGGTGTTGATGGGCCCTAAAAAGGACCGTTGGTTGTTGAATTTTAGCCGGGTTTTACCCGAGTCATACAAGCTAAGCCTCTTGCACGTAGGTCTCTTACACGTCTTAGCCGTGCACCTACTCGCTGCATTGCTTGGTCTGCCTCTATCCTCAACTGAGGCTGTCTAAACCACCATACTAACTCGTCTAGCAAAGAAGCTATGACACATGCTAAACCAATCATGGTAAGGTTTAAAATGAATAGGGGTATTTTACAAAATATATATACTAATATTTCTTAATATTTTATAATCATAATTATTGATAACATAATTTTCTTTTAAAAAATGACTTTTTTAGACTATGTTTTTTATATATTCAGTTTGTGACAATGACTGAAGGTATTTCTTTCGAAATGTATTGGGTGGCCCTAAAAAGGGCCGTTGGTTTTTTCCTGCCTGCTTTATGACTCATGCATTCCTCTGCAGACAGGACAGTACTTCAGCTTTCGATCATCGGCCTCCGCTTCCCAGTCCTCGTCATCGGAGGAAATGACAATCACTTCTTTTCGGATTTACCTATATTCTACCAAACAAAAAAAAGAGCCTAATGCCGACAAAGGAGACAAATCAGCAGGGACCAATCAGCGTGCAGCTTAGAAAAAGCAGGTTCGGCTTGACTCTTTTTTTAAATAAAGACCGATTTAACACGTTCAGTCATTCTGAATAACCATGGCATGCGTATTACCTCCAGCTCTAGGCAAACGAGTGGTTCGTTGTTTTGTAGAAGAACCATGGATATCTTTGGAACACATCATAGAGTTTGAACTGTATAGAGCGGCATTGAGTCATGTCGCGTTTCGGTAAGAATACAACTTACCGAAGCTGTTTGAACCTTTCAAAGAGGCCGTGAGCATAGTTGTCGCAAACGGGGAAGCTAAACTGAATATGGAGGCTATTAATCTGGGTGATTGGACATTGTATGTCTTCCGTAACCCAATCGTGAACGCGTTTCTCGAGGACTGTAAAAAGGGAGGAGGACAATGCTATCCCTGTCATTGGTCGTTTTCCAAAAGAGAAGTAAATGACCAGGGGAAAGACTAGTAAATAAATATAACACAATGGCCCTTTTCAGGGCCAATCAAATAATAAAGAAAGAAATACCTTCAGTCATTGTCATAAAACAAAACAAAAATAAAATATAGTCCAAAACACATACACAAACTAGTTTAAATCCTTTTTCATTAACATATTTATTTCTTATCATAAGATTTTTTTTCTCTTTCATAATATAACTTACCGAACGCGACTTTTATAAGGTTTATGCTGATTGGTTCATGCTCCATTGTCTCCTTTGTCGTGATTGGTTGATATTTTACCATTGTTGTACTAGTAAATTAGGTCAATCCGATGACCTCATTTAAATACAGACCGTTTTTGTGACATTCAGTACATTCTGACCATTCACAGCGTAAAGTCAACATGAATACTATTCAACCCAACCTGTAAGAATTTGATGCGTTGTTCTATCATGCTGAACACCATATCATGGACATTTTTTACCATGAAGCTGCAGCATATTTATGAGCTAACCCAGCGAGCTGAACGAATCACACAGGAGACATTCAGAGCCATTGAAGAACAACAACACCAATGGACCGAGAGAAGACAACTGATGAAAGAAGCTTTGGACAGCTCAAAAACTGGAAGAGGAAAACAGGAAAGAGCAGGATAAAAATAATTCCTCGACATGGTTGTGACTCTTTTCAGAGAAAAGAAAAGAATACTACAGTACACAAACGATTTGGGAAGTTAACCGTCACGACCTTCAACCAGGGCGCTGTACGACCTACCCGAGCACAGGCGAGGTGGCCACAGCTGTTACATCATCATTACAACAGCATGAGTAAACAACTCTAACACAACGGTCCTTTTCAGGACCAATCAACGGCCCTTTTAAGGGCCACCCAATACATTTCGAAAGAAATACCTTCGGTCATTGTCATCAATCAAATATAAAAATAGTCCAAACAAATACACAAACTAGTTTAAACGCCCTTTTACTACACATAGGTTACTATAGGAATATTCCCCATAGGAGGGTCTATACTCTACTATAGATCCCTACCAGGATTGATTCAGTCATCCTTGTGCCCTGAGTATCCCAATATTCCCATAAAAAAATACCTATTTTGGTTTATAGTTGATAGTATCACCCATACTACACATACACTGTACCATACTGCCATTCACGGTACCATATTATCCAATGACAATAAAGATAACTCTTGCATGACCCGGTTTAACATGCAAATTCCCATACGGTACCATACTGCCACTTCACGGTACCATACTGCAACCCCTTACTACTTCCGTATATGACTGAAATGCGGCTTTGTGCACACAAGTCCGTATATTCGGAAATACGATAGTCCGTACACTTAAAAATACTGGAAATATAGATATTCCACCACGCATATCCTGAAATACGGGAGTCCGTTTACTGCTAAAATACGGTGTACATAACTGAAATACGGACGCGTGCTTGCAGTAAGAATGAAATACGGCATTACATATTCATGGTATTATTAGAATCTAGACGTGTAAGTGTGTTTACCTAATTATAACTAAAGGTGAAGCCAAAGTATATGGAGAAAGTACTTAATACGTTTGGTAAGAAATCCGCTGTGACGTGCCTGATGTTTGACTTCTTTAGGTGAGATTTGCTGACAGAGCGGTCGCCATTGAATGAAGTTCAGCATACAAATGCATTTGTTTCTTTGTTTCTGTTATCTGGAAGATGGTGGCTGACCGGATATCATTATATCACGTATGACCTTTGTTCTTTATTTATTATTGATCACGCACTGACTACAAGGTCGGTCACACGCCACTGTGAAAATTGATAATATATAAAAAAGTAAAATAAACACTTACACAGATGTAAGGTGTTAAATGTCATTTATTTTTAAAAGATTGTTTTATCATTTGATATTATTAAGAATGACAAAACGTTGATAAAAATAATCACAAAATATTGCATAAGTTTTATGAAATATTTGTATCATATGAACAGGTGGTCGATAAATGTCGCCATTTCAACGATAGTTGTTCACCCACCCCACTCCTAAGATGTGCAATTAATTTGTACACCGGTAGCAGCCATATGAACAACCTAGCAAAAAATTGTAAATCAAAAAGTAGATTGATTATATAATATATTTCCAAACCACACACAGTAAAGATAAATCAATATAATATTGGCACATATTCAAAATGAATTTTGCAAACATGGTAAATAAAACACAAAGTGAAACAGACATTGAACAAAGACTATGCAAACAGCCGTGTGTTAAACGCAAAGGAAATTAACAAGTAATTTTGTTAAGTGAATAATTTGTTTAATAACTTAAGTTTTAACGCTTAATTACATGTTAACAAGGCATAATTTGTAGAATGCTGAAATAAATGTGATCCAGTCCTATTTGCAGTCAACAAATCGTATCATACAAGGCTAATGATAATCATGCATGTGATCTGATAAACTGTACCAGCCTTATGCTGAAATACATGTGATCAGTCATATTTAAACAAATCATATAGCACGAGCAATGCATGCGTTATGTTACAACTGTACCAGCCCTAAGCTTAAATACATGTTGTCTATTTAAACAAATGATATTGAACAAGGCTTATGCTAAATTTGTTAGATGTATAGCCTTATGCTGCAATAAATGTTTGTTCAACCTGTGAAATTGTGCCAGCTTTATGCTGAAATAATGCTTGAAATTCAGATTACCGCAACATCCCATTTATTATAGAGCTGTAGTTCTAGCCAAGTGTATGACAACACAAATATAAAAACAGATAATAGGCAAACTATTATGCAGTAAGTTGTAAAGCAATGGACAAATGTTTGACAAAATAGCAGCCTTATACTGAACTACCAGTCCAAAGACACACCTCCAATTTAAAGTATTCATGTAATAAAAATACACCAACAAACGGATTTCATAAAAGGTTAGCGAGACATATTTCACCTGCCCATGCGTCGTCGGAATCATCGGAATAACCCCTTTGAAAAGCATATGTGGCAGACCCTGAGAGAATGGGATTTGTAGTGTTGTGGGTTAAAACCAAGATGCTTAATGGTATTACGTAACTGTGTATGAAAACAAATAGGATACATTCGCCACTAGAGAACCGAAACAAGGGTCCATTCGTATGCTGCACAATTTTCAAATACGAGCACATAGCCTGAATAGGGCATAAAGCCATATGACTAATGTTACAGGGAATACATAGTGTAACTGCATGCACACTATGTTTGAACCTTCTCAATGTGCACTCGATACCAAACGGCCCATCTTTTCCCTGTACTATGTGTACGTCCTCTCGCTTAAATATATTTTGATGTTGTGATTGCTTTTTACAGAGATTTCACCAATTCGAAGAAAACCATGGAATGCCAGCAATGACATAGCAATAAAAAGTATTCGCTCTGTATACATCGGTACTGTGACTGGCAGAACAGACACTAGTTTTGTTAAGATGTCAATTGTGATCGGTAACCTGGTGTTTAGTGAAATTGGCAAGATTTTGGTAGCCCCTTTTAGAAATGGTTTAACTAAGAAGTTATGTAAAAAGTCTGCAAACCCTAGCATTTTCTAAAGATAACCTAATACTGATACATGGGCTGCTATGGTATTCACTCTGTAACCATGGTTAAACAGATATGCCAGGAAATTAACCATCCATGTCTCAGTAACAGGGAGAACAACATAATTTTAACTGCCAGCAGTACTTGTAATACGTTTGTTTTCTCCGATCTGCTAATGTACATGCTAGAATTTGTCGCGCCGATGAACTAAGATGTGGAGAAATTACATCGGTCTTTGGTTTTGGCCTTGACCAGAGGTAGCAAACACTGAAACACTTCCTGCAATTGAAAACGAGAAAGGTGGTCAGCAACTAAACATAATATTATTATCCATGCGTTCTAATACTAAACGTCGAACAAGAGACATCATGACAGTGTCCTTAGATGTAAGCTTATTTATAGCACACACAGTTGCTGTATATTCTTGATAACAACTTAATCGCTCTCGAGACTAACTACTATAGGAATCGCTGTTGCCAGACTTTTCGTATCATAAATTGCAAAACGAATAGTAATATATTAAGAGTTATACTAACACGACTGGCCATGTTTCCTATATAAACATAATAAGGTTGTTTATTATTTTACGATAAAACACAGTACTTTTATCAAAGGGCGATGTGCCAAATTGAAAGTATTTGCTAGACGTATGTAAACAAGCCGTCCAATTGCATTTCGTGTTTTCAAGCTACAATTATGTACTGCTGCAAGTTGAATATAGACGTTTATGAAAAATTGTAATAATAAATACGTGCCAACATTTTATCGTTTATTCTAAAATGACTGACGGTTTTGTCTCTATATTCAAAGAGTTGAATGATTATGCTATATTATACCGTAAACAATGCAGAAACCGATATGCTGTAAACATGACGTCATATTGCACCGCATGACATTAAATGAGTGTTCGCATAGAAAACGCTTTGTATTTATTCACCTTTTGTAATATCTGGTCATGTTAGAATCAAAATAACACCCTTCTCAGCGTTGTAATCGTCTTATAGACAATTATCTGTCGTACTGATGCGCTGTTACAAACCACTCAGGCTTTCGGCCTTCGTGGCTAATAACTGTGTATTAGTGTTCCAAATCATTGCTTATTAAACGATGAACACCGCAGGAACGGATGTTATTTCATAAATAAAATAGGTAGTCGTTCAAATGCAAAAAAATTAAATCACTCGTGCTATGTACTCATTTGTTTAAAATTGATACAAATATAGGGATACATTTATTACTTCTTAAATAAAAACAACTTCACACTTCCTTCGGCAAAGTCATTAAAGTCTATTTGTTAACGATTGAATTATATACTGACAGTTATAAGTAACTGTCTGTCATTGCCGTCACAGAAAAAGCACGCAGCTAAGAAATGACAGAGACATTGCAGCTTTTCACTTACTTGAAAATACCACAGTACAGAGTGTACCCATACTGGTATATATCGAATCTCAAGGGAATTGCAAAATACCGGTCTTATCGCGCACCCCTACTCATTACACATGTTACAGATGGACTCAACACTGAAAAGAGATGTGCATTGTTGCATGTAGAAATATTTAACATGTCTTGCCTAACTTGCCATAAGGATACTTCTTCCGTATTTTGGCATTGAAGTGATCAAACCCATGACTCTTGTATTGATGCAAACGCGTAATTACAGCCCCAAAGCAGCTCTAGCATTTAGCTAAAACTAGAATTAAGGCATGCATTACTTTTAACTTCCCTGGATTTAATATCAAGGCATTTAAACGAAGGCAGTGGTAAGGTTGCCTGATACGGCTTCAAGGACTTTTGGTCTAGGTAGCCGGCACTGTATCTCATATGGAGTTTAACAAGATCATTCTTGAAAACAAATTTGTTTTTATAATTATGTGAGTTTCACTAAAATCAGATAAATTGTATTTCTTGTTAGGCCACGCTAGTAATTAAAATGCCACCATTGTTATTAAAAAGATTGCATCACTCATTATCTACAACAACTCGCTCACTTATGCAGTAAAACAAATAAAAAATAAAGGGAGTTAATTCATAACCATACTGGGGCATGCTGATTATATGTGCATCTTGTTTAAATATTGAACTTTCCTACTAAATACTGATAAATAATTTCAATCATTGACTGTTGAGAAA
>JAUMHA010347794.1:0-14119 GCA_032359765.1 Saxidomus gigantea | reverse complement strand
ATATGAATCGTTTGACAATGGCTTGTGCAGTCATTTCGGTCAAACTAGCGACTCTTTATAGCGGCATGCGATCTTTGTCACAGACAATAATTTCTTCGTAGAAGAAGTATAGCCTGAGGAGGAATGTGTAATGCAACATTAATTGTACAAGGAAATAAGATGTATAAAAAGGCTAGTCTGTCAGCAATTATTGGTAATTTTGCACATTCGAGTCGCCAATATTTGTTATACATGTACAAGAATCGATGAAATTTAATGCGTCTCATTAAAATGTACGTCTGTGTATCATGTTTCAACACAACATTTTTTCTTTTAATTTCCGTTTTATTTTTCATCTTACTGAGTGTTCAAAATACTATATGCTGATAAACGTTTTGCAAACATTCTTGAAGACTCTGATAACTCTAATATTTTCCTTTGTATCGTTATACTCCGTTAACAAGTATTTATTAATATTTGGTAATTGTAAAATGTTGAAAAATTCAACGGTCAACGCTTTTGTAAATACAGTCCTGGTTCTCATAGATACCGTATGATTCTTGCTCATTCATACATATTTCACAAAGAAAGATATCTAACTAACAGAACTGTTCTTTATTTGTACCAAAAACATTGCTTTTTAAATCGATATGTACACTATAAGAAGTGCAGTATTTTTTTTCAATGACATTGCAAAAAATAAGACAGGCTTTCTGATAACAATTTTTCTTGAAGAAACAACTTGAATACGAAAGAAAGTCATATGTCAACATTGTTTAAAAGTGAATAGAACATGGTTCTATTATTATCCTATGAATAAATTTATGTTACTATATCAGTCAATTCAAAGATATCCTTGGACTTTAGACTTAGTTACGATCGATAGAAGCAGGTGAAAAAATGTCAAATGGCTTTAACTTTGTTTTTGATAAAATCATCTTGAACGCCTGTACGGGTAATCCCTTGCAAATATATTGAACCATTCATACTCTGTTGCTTTAGAAATATTTAATTATTTCAGCGTTTAAATCCTTATCTAAATTCCAAAAGAGAAACTTTCTTCAACTTTGCTCGTCTCCCGGATAATATAACCTATTCGAGGTGCAAAGCGCACTTGAACATTTAAACATTTTGATGGAAATTAAAATCTTTTTATTAATAATTGCTTCCTGTTTCCGGAGACGAAATGGTCACGACACAAGAGAATGGAATAATTTTCCTCATTGCATAAAACAGTTCTGAAATTCTCCAATAGAAATATACTAAAGTACAAGTTATTAAATTAAATTTTAGAGTTGTGTCTTTTAAAGTACAAATATTGCAAAATAAGTGAAGCTTAACTATCGCTGGAAAAGGTCATATTAAAAGCATATTGTCATTTCAACTCTATAGAAGAGTACATGTATGTGTTTTAATTCGCCGACATTAATTAAACATAATATTGTGGAGTCTATACGTCAAAAAAGGAATGAAAAGTGAGATAATGCGAACTTTTGACAAGTGTTCCTGTCGTCGCGTTGGTGATACTTAATGCCCTAAGGAATCTGTACAACATTCCGTACGACACAAATCTTTCAGCAGAAAATATCGTCAGTAATCTAACGTAGTACTTTTATATGATACAACGGTCTTATCTTGCCATACTGTTACCATCTTCACAATTGTTGAAGGAAATAGTAACATTTCTGTAAATGACATATTCTACTTAAGACTAGTTAAGGACCGTGCTGTTGTTTGAGTCACTCGAAGTATGTGCTTTCTTCAAATTTATCGAGCAGCCTTTGATTTCTCAGTCGCATCCGAATATAGCTTACAACGGCCTTTATATTAAAACACTTTCAGACTTATGACACAAGTCAATATTTCAGTTATTATTTTGTGAGAATCAGAATGGACGGTCATTTACAGCATTTTACATACTATGACTCCTTATGGATACTGTCAGAGATTTCAATGATCACTAATGACTGTTTTGATCACAAAAACCACACTACTTTTTGCCACTGGTGAATCTGCATTTATCATTCAAAGACAATGTTAGATTTCAATGACGCAAAAATGTGTCGAAAAGCATTTCTTGAGGTAATATCGACAATATGTTTATCTTTTAAATTTTAGTTCCAGTAAACTGACAAAAGTAAATTTCATGCTTTTTTGGACTCGTACTTTTTCGGGGACTTGCTTTTGCTATAGAATTCAAAGTTTTGTGATGTCATTTCACAGTTATAACAGAATATAAAATGCCCCTTCTGGAGAGTAGAGTTTACCTGTCAAAAAGATAGTATTATAATTCATTTGATTTTTTTATGTGGCCCTTAACTTGTTTTGAGGAGTATAAATCGTGTCATTTATACCCTGTTCTTTTAAGTTGGCCATTTACTATTTGCATTTCATCTTTTCAAGCTATAAAATTTAATTTAGCAAATGTAAGTTTTTCAGAAATACGGACCATTTAAGATTTCGGATTATATCAAGGTGTGGATGACTATTTTACATCTTTAAGGTGAAAAAGTAATGACAGATACTCTACACTTTTATAGCAAAAATGTTTGACAAAATACAGCTGGTGCTATTTCTTTGAAACATATATATTCTAAGCATCTTTAAAAACTTACATGACCAATGATGTATTAATTGTCTGGGTAACTATATTATCTGCACTTTAAGAATGTCAAGCACCTTTAAACAATTCAGAACAATTCAGAGTTACATTAACGGACCTTGTTCCATATAAGGAGAATCGCGTCTAATCTGCCGTTTGCTATGGTCTGAATATACCTAGAACATTTAATAGCATGCACAAGTTCCAGAGCACAATAAAATATGATCTGTATTAAATATGTGGGCAGCGCACGCAATTAATCACCAGGATCCTTTACTCTCTGATTGCTGCTCTATCTTCATTATCTGATACTCCGGGGAGCTTTTTTGAGTTGAGTATCGTCATTTATAAAGACGCACAATATTGTCAATACACTACGGTAACAATGGATCGCTATTACCAAAGGGCAATCGATTGTGTTTGATTTCCTTTTGCGCTGCTTTTGTTTTTTAACGAGTAATGATGAGGAAATTGTTTTTTGTTCACAGTTGCATGCTTGGAAGTGTCGTGTTTCTAAAAAACACAAATAAAACTTGCCCATGATGTTAATGTAAAGATTATAAGTGTTGTGTTGAATAAAATGCAGATGCCGCTTATGTAAACAAGAGGTCGCGTAAATTTAATGTATCTGCAAATAAGATACTTGTGAGAACATGAAACTGTTGCTTGCTACTTCAGACCACCGGAAACGTTCAGTCGCTTACTAAGAACATGAGGGGAGCACATTTGATGCTACATGATAAAGTCTCAACGTACATGACTGAGATTGAAAAACGAACCCCAAAATTTGTATATAATATCCCAGGTATGAGGATATTGGTTTAAATGTAATCACGAAGGCCGAAGTGCGATCTAATTACTAGATAGAAATACTATATAAAAAAAGAAAGAATTGACTGGAAGTTAATTAATCTTACATCTTTTGCATAACGCACTATTCGAAAAATAGAAGTGACTGAAGTCTTTATTAATGAGTTTTAATATTATTCAAATTAGGAAAGTTTTAGCGTGAAGTGCTCATGGGGAGTTTTTTGTGATTATCACGTGCCGGTTATGCGTCTTAAGTCGTGCGTCGCCTACATTTCAAATGACATCGTCTCCTACCAACCACACAATATTGATTTATCTTCAAAAAATGTGTCTTACATAGTCCTCTACCAGATATCTTGAAATGAAATGAATTCATGGACAATAATCAGCTTCAAATTGAAAAGGACTTTCAATGTTGACCTTTTAAGAGTTCCAAATTATCATGCATGGGTTCTTTCTACAGCTTGCATTTCTATATCGGTCATGCAATTGTACTCAGATGAACGATATAAGAACATCATGGTACTCTTGTTACTCTTGTTAGTAAATGCAGATCGTACCGTGTATACATTGAACAAAGACGGCGGACCATAAGCACATGTACAAACAAATTGTTAGTAAATGTTACTTTTACAACACGAACGGTCAGGTTGTTTACAATGTAGGAGTATATTAGCATTAGGGCATTGAGACTTCTCGGCTATGATGGCAGATACAGTTGGTACTTTGGTTTGACTATTAATTCATTTGTCAACCGTTTAGTATAATATCAATTACATGTATGAACATATTCAGTAGTCAATTTATTTAAAGGAAATTGAACAAGTGAATCCAAACAACATTCTGATCTTCAATCAATAATCCTAACTTTAACATTTTATACGAAACACAAGAATGTCTTACTCAAATTGTGATTTTTTTCATCTCTGTGTTTGACTGAATCTTGTTATTGGTTTTGTAAAATTAAGAAAAACTGCCCGATATTACAATCAACAGTGATTCACTTTAATTGTGTGCCAAGGCCGTGCAAAACAATCGACACATTTTATAGGGGTTTCATAAAAAGATGTTTTCATTGCACATGTGTTTGAAACTAGGTTTTATAAGGTAGTGCATTTCACTTAAATACACAGTCACCGCTTGTATACACTCAAGCGACATTTCCTTGTTTAAAGTGACACTATGTATAGTTTTTCAAGTAAAAGTCCGGCTGAAATAGGTGTGTGTAAAACGGGTCGAGGAAATAATAGCTTTTAACCCAATATACTAAACTCTTCCTGCTACCAGTACGAAATAATAACTTTCCAAATATTACTTTTCCTATTTTGAGTGGGAGAGTCAATTAAAAAAATAACAACTGCTTGCAGGAGTTGCTTCCCTTTCACTGCCGAAATATCTACCAACAACGACAACAATGCAAGGGGGTTCACGGCGAAGAAAGAAACCATTATTTTATTAGGCCAATTCTTTATTTCTAAAGCACCAACTTCAAAAAATGATGCGGCATTATCATTAGTTTAACACATTAAATGCACAGCAACCGAAAATGGCTTTTATAAAACTGTCACCAAAAATACACTACGTGCAGTAAGATGCGCATAATATCACTTTAATACTATGTGTAATTCTAACCAGTTAATATATGATCTATAGTGGTATAAGATCAAACATATTCTGCCTACGTTCGTCATTTACCAATCCATTTCCATATTCATTTATATTTGCATCGTTAATTGATTATAAAATTAGTTTCAATTTTCTATTGTCTCGACACGCAGAGTAAATTGTTGTGATAGTTGTTGTGTTTATTTTGCCGTTAACGTAAATTCGATAATAGCTTAGTGTTTGAAATTATTTTTTGTCTAATCGCAGCTCACTATTCGCTGCACTTTAACTTGGGTAAATCAACAAGTATCAGTAAATCGAGGAAAAGTGCTGATTTACAAAAATAATTTCAAACACTGTTCATTTCGAAACATTTACTACAATAAATTGGTCGCGCGGCGCCAGACCAATTTATGTTCGTAAATGTATCAAAATGAACACTAACCTTTACTAAACACAGTTTTACTTTATTAACTAATGTTCTGATTATTGACGGAACGTTTTGATTATGAAATTTATTGAAACATCAATTTGGAAATTATCGCTTATTTACAAGGCGTAGTAATACATGTTTATACACCAGTATGCCTTCAAGGCTAAAGAAAATGCATCGATAAAATAAAATACTATAGTGCTTTGTCGTATTATAAATAAACACTGCCATAAACTTATTGCCCAATATCCTTAGTACAATTTTAATAGAATACCTTCAGATGTCAAAGTCTGGGCTTAACACAAAAAGTTCTTTCTTCGGCGAGAATATACTGACTCTCACGTGGCTTTATGACCATGTGATATATTGCAATTTAAGTGTCTGGAATTGTGTTTGTCTTCCATGAATGTGCTAACAAGAGACGAAAATATCTGAAATATCTATCTGTCCTGTCTGATAAATAAAATATAGTTTCGTATATTTCCTGAGAATTTAATCTATTTTAGATATGAATAAAAGCAAACAAGAATTTTCAAAGTGCCCACAAGAAATGACACAAGGTTCTGCACATCAGAGCTTGGCACCACTCTTTTCTACAAAACCGATACCGCAACTGTCATACTTCACAACTCATTTGATGAATTGAACATACGTATCAGAAGAAAATAGTATATCTTAACTTCATCATTCACGAGAGAAATTTATTTTATAACGCCAATAAAAGGAAGAACTTGAACTGCAATAATGAACACATAATTTCATGTATTTTTGCAGATTTAAGACATTTTATGACTGGCCGGCATTTGTCGCAATGCATTACTGATAATATATGTCTTGTAAAAATGAAAAGAGTTAAAAAATATGTGTGATACAATAATCTGCACAGACAAAAATCTGGTTCAATATTATTCTGTACAGAAAACAAAATACTTTCCGTACAATTATTAGGTCAGATTCTGTGTCTGTGTCTACTCTGTACAGAAAACAGAAACTTTATCTGCATTCTGCCCAGAATTTATACAGATTCTGTACAGAATTTGCTCAGAATTTTCGTACATGCTACATAAGGTGTTGATGGTCGAAAGTAGTTTTCACTGCGTTAAAGGTAAACTGTATCTCAAGAGACAAATTTGCTTACAAGACGAAATCAAACCATCGCACAAAACCGAAGAAGAAATGCACATTCTAACAACAGAGAGATGTTCTTTTGCATAAAAAAATATTTTCAACTAGAAAAATATGTACTTTTTAGCAGGACGACGTACATAATACAACACAACATTTACAACACTGCTGTTGATGTGATAAATGACGATGAAGTTCTGTTAAAGCTTTGACATCATTTTCAACTTACACCAGTGTGACATCTGAGATATATGGAGAAAAACTTACAATTAATTTAAGATAATACATTTGAATGAGTTTGTGTGAAATGTTACTTGACAGGCAATTAATTAAATACAAAGTTATCTGGATTAAATGTGTTTTATTAATGCTTCCACCATACGCCTACTTCCAGAATCCTTTTCACTTTGGAAACGTGAAAGCTCGTTCAATTTAAGATTTTACTGTCAATGTGTTTGAAAATGTCAAATATCAGCATGATGTCTAAGTATGCTAAGCTCATGTTACAGAATATTTGTTAATGTATTCAAATACATTAATGTAGTCTTGGTTATGACAGTATTGACATCTCATTCACATACAGTGGTGTAACTCAGAAATATTTTGAATATCTTGGCAATTTAGAATCATTTTGCTTTTTGTTGTTAAAATGTTAGATACTTGAAGTTAGTTCCAAAGGGATACTTTTACTACAACATACTCTAAAGATATACATATTTGGAAAAAAACATAGAAATATAAGCCCTTTGATATGAAAACAAATTTGTAACATGAACAAATTTTCTAGTGATTTACCATTTAAATTTCCTTAATGAAGTTTATTAGACATAATTATACTTATTTAGCTTAAAAGGTAGAATGAAATTTATTTCTTTTAATAACATAATATAAGTGAAATTTAACCAAGACATCGTAGACATCTGTTTCGAAATAGTTGTGAATTAAAAATATGTAAAAGACTTATAACCTGTGTCTTTTCTTTATATCATACTAAAATATACGGTAAATGCCATTGCTTGTTCACTCTCTAGCTGTTATGCTGTGTTTCGTAGCGTTTTTCACATTCCCCAAGGCCGAAAATCGAGAGACCAACCATCCCTGCTAACGACCGATGTTTGCTTCTTATGTGGAACCTAGTTAATCACATAAAGAGGTTCCTGGATTTTTAGGATAAACATAGATTTCTCCTATTGAATTATAAATGTAGATTCTTTTAAACGTATTCACGTACAACTATATCTATTTGTACTGAAACACAGAATTATACTGTGATGGAAATAAATGTAATTCTTTGAAACATATTGCTAAATGACATAATGTTTTATATGCGACGTAAATGTTGTCAAAAATGCAAACACTACATTCTGGACGCATTGAGATTCTTTTCCAATGAACAATCCTCAGCCATATCCTCATTACGATATTTTCTGCCATAAAACCAACGTTGGTCAAAATGAATAGCAAGAACTTTAAGAAAGGAGGAAAATGAAAAAGACGTAATTAAATATAATGGAATGCTCCTATTCAAACTCACGTCTCTGTACTTCTTATTGGAAATGCTTGTCAGATTAAATCAAGTTCGGTTAAAGAAACATGATCATTTCGAGTAGTGATGTACTTCACCCGGTGCCAAGTGAATTATCCAAATAAGAGACAGAAAAATATATTATCATAGCTTGTTTTTCTACTAGAAAAATCGTTTTGAAATGAAGAAATAATACACGTCAATGAATGCAAAAGTAGCCGGAACATGTGTTAAAGATTCTAAAATATCACATAATTTTACAATTAAATGTTCGAGCGACGAGAAATTTAACTAATACCAATTAAGCTTTAGTTAAGAAATAATCTATGGCTTGGAGCGCTTTATCGAAATTGAAGCATTCCCTAGCATTCCCTAGCATTATCCTAGCATTCCCTAGCATTCCTGGCGGAATAGTTCACGAAGGCGAAGCCCGAGTGAATTATTACGCAGGCGCATTACCGATGGGAAATGCTTCAATTTCGATAAAGCACTCCAAGCCATAGATTATTTTGATTCTTATAAGCCGAATGTATGAAAACTATCGTAAGTACTACGGATCTTTTATTCAGTTCGGCGGTAGTGTGTAAAATTGCATAAATAGTGGCTGTTGGAATTCACTCCCCTATTCGGGCAACAGTTCAAGTTATCATACATATCTACATTTTACGAACTTATTACAGTTTTAATCATCTAGTACATAGAATGTATAGAATGTTCAGGTTCTTAATCAAAACTATTTTTATGCGACTGATGTATTTATACAGATATTATTTCTATTTCTATATTCTATATTTTGCTAAGCGGGAATAATAAGAAAAGTCGGAAGGTGCTTCTTCCATTTCCAAAAACCCGCACACTTTTCCGAGTACTTTAATCATATTAAAATTGATCATAGAAAACATACCATAAGCATATTAAAATAAGCGTTGTACAAACGCTTTCAGTCACTGACGACAGCACAGCTGTATTTCTACTGTATACGTATGTTTTATCCATGCATGTAAATGATGTTATATAAAAGAATCATAGAGATATTTTGGTCATTCGAGGTAAAACAGGTTTTTCGTTGCAGAGACACAAGTGGCACTGAAATAGTATGAAAGGAATATACTACAGATGTGAAAACACTTGATCGGCGATACTATACTGTACATAGTAAAATACAACGAGTCATTTCAATATTTTTCAATATATTACACAGTCATCGTTAACTTTGCATATTCTTAACCTAGGTATTAGGTGTACATTCCCATTCCATATCTCTACTTCCTTCAACGTATGCACATGTAAGCTTCAGATAAACATAATATTGCACATGGTGGCTTCAAATGAACATTAAGTTGCACATGAAACTTCAAATAAACATAAAATTGCAATACAACTGATGTCAAAATATTGTCAAATATTCCATGATACACGTTTTATTCTGATACTTATCACATTTCTATAACTGTTAGACGTCTGTGCAATTTGTGTTATCGATATGGACATCAGAACAATTTAGACCGCAAAGTGTTACTATTGTCGTGCAGGAACTGACATTATTCAAATTACGAAATATTATCACATCAGGTAATCAAACAAATTCTGCCAATAGAAGCTGAAATAAAGAGCACACTTATTAGAAATATATAAAAAGAAAGCTCTCATCCTCAATTTATACTGTCAACTTCACAATTACCAGACAGTTGCAGCAATCGTTGTCATCATTATAACGTTACATCAGGGAAGATTATGATACTTCTGTATAATCATCGGGCGATTATGTCAATAACAAGAGTGCCTGTTTCTACCAGACACCCACATGTCTTCTAACTGTCATTGTCACTACCCCTGTCGAAATTTTGAAAACAGTTCTCTTGCAATTTTTAGAATAATTCTAGAACTTTTTTCAAGAACGTTTATGTCTTCTCAACATTGTAAGCTTCAGTTATTTTGGTTGACATATATTCTGGAACTATTCCAGAACCAAATGTTCTGAACATTGTTAGAACGAATAAACCTACATTGGTTTTATCAAATATATTTGACAGTAACATTCTTCAATAAGCCTACTTCTCCTCCAAAATCTTAGCTCTTTCTTTTAAAACTTTAAGTGAATTCGAATGATCTTCCATCACATGCACTGCGTTACTATTCTTGCTAAGTTAAAAACATGACAATGCATATGCTGCTGTTGTAAACTTTGCTTCAAGTTCTTCCAGACATTTGACCTTCTGGCAATAACAGTATCTGTGTCTTACTGACATTTGTTACCGTGATATATTACATATTTGGGCGACAGCCACAATCGTTTCATAATAGCTCGTTTCATTAGTACATATACGGGTTGTGTATGAAATACAATTATATCTTACACTTACACAATTTTGCTGTACCAGAACATTCAACGTTTAATAAAGCTTTAAAGACAAGCACACCATTAAAATAATTTGTGTTAACATAATTATGCTCTTCGCATACCTTCAAATCTCATTTCAAACACCATTCTAATACGTGTAAAACAGTCGAGCTCTGAAGAAGCATTTATCTGTTCAGTAAATATTCTCAATAATAAAGCTCGGCTTCAAGTACGTAGCTATTAAACACGTGTAAAGGATGCTTTATAAAAGACAAACCTCTCAAATATCAATTTTCAAAATGTTGTTTTTTTCAGTTGTAACATTTCAAGTTCGTTTCAGGACAGAATTTTCAATAAATTCCTCCTTTTTAGCAAATGTTTAAATCTTAAGACAAATCCCTTGTAAAATGTGATTTTGACAATCATAATATTCGATTTCACCGAACTACATATTCTGCTAATTGTATCAAACACTTAGATCAAAATAATTCGTATTATAATTTTTATCATTTGCGTGTGTAAATGTCATAACATTCTACGATCTTTAATGACTTACCAAACAAAGATAAATTTCTTGGTATTAGAAAGGATAATATATAGCTTACGTCACTACTGAATTTAACAGTAAAACCAATTAATATCTAGGCGTGTCTTTTTATGCAGAGGCGAATTAACAAAACCACATTTAACTACGGAATAACTAATTACATCATTACAATGTACCTCAAAAGTGTTCGGTTTAATCTTAACTAAGAACCACGGCATGCTTTAGTGATTATATGTTCCCTTACTGTTTAAATAATTAGTCAGAATTTCAGCGTTTTTTAGTTTCGTTACTTGTTAGAACAAATGTCTGTAGTATCACTTAAACAGTTAATACTGACTGATTTGACTTCACTTAAATATTAAATACATGTTATATGACTGAGATTTTAAAGACTATAGTTCAGATGAAACACTGTAGGAACTGTATAATATCATTGGACACCTTTCACTTACTTTCGTGTAATGATGATATATGCATTTTTCTGAAGAAACACATTAAGATTAGGCCTTTTCGTGATCAGAGCCCCTCATGAAGTCTGGAACCTAAGACGACAACTGGATCTTCGCAGGCATATGCATAAAGAAACGGAGGGACTGTTAGTAAAGGCAGTTTATAAAGGACAATATTAGAATACGAAGTATCCAAACAATATATGAACAAAGCATGAAGGACAAAAAAGGCACAGAAAAACCAACAAAACTAAAGTATGAGATTTCTTTACTTTTTTACATGTAATATCAGAGATACAAACAACAAAACTGATAGAATGTCGACAGATTAAGCGATAACAAACGCGGCAATGAGTATTAAGTTCAAATATAATCAGTCCAATTTATGGAATAATTAGTGGCAAAACCAATATTAGAATTCATTTTGTTGATACAGAACACACGATTCATCAATTGTGAACCCTGTCGTTTTGCAGTGTCATTAACACAAGTTCTGCATGATCTAAAGTGTAAAAATATAAATTCGTCTATATATTGATACGTTGTCATGAACATCAATGCATAGAACGGGTTTCTTCAGAAAAAAAAGTTAAATAAGAGACGCCTTCTTCCTCTTGCAAGTTTTCGTAATTATAGGACATGTTTCTCTTTAAACCACATATCATTATTATCTGTCTAGGTATTTTGTAGACGTTTGCTGCTAACAAAGTGGATACTCTGATATATCAAGCATTTGTTATTTATGGTTACTTCCTGACTTATGGTTTCTTAAATCAATTGTCTAATTTTTGCAGCACTTGTGCACCTATACGGACAGAAAAACACTGCATCGGCGGTTATGATCATATGTGTAATGTATTGCCATTATTAATGGGGTTCCTGTTGTCATTCTCAGCTGCATTTTGACAGATATAGGATAATCAAAATTACTTCAATTATTATTTTAATCATTCGACAATATAATGGAAAATGTGTCATTTTTAAAGACATGATTATAATTGTATATGAAGTGTCTGAGGAAGGGTCAGTGTTATGATTATGTTTTATCAAAAACTTTATCAGACACATTGAACAATGTTACAGTACTGAATTTGTTTTAATCTATCTATTATGTCAATATCGGATGTGAGATGTCCTCGTGGAATTTTATCTCAGGAACTGACAACAACTGTCATTACTATAGCAATTGTGGAATCGCGGCTTTTGTAACTTCCAAAGTACTTGCTAGACAGGTCTGATTAAGATCGCCCGAGACTCTAAAACAAAACGTATGTTTTGATTATATTAGATATTCCGGTCACGTTTGGTTTTTCAGCGAAATAAAGGTAATTAGAAAGGAAGAAAAATACTGTCACTTTCTTTTTTGTTCTACAGCTTTTGCATAATAATGATTTTGTCACTTTTCATATTTGTGTATGAGCTAGTTCTTTGTGTTTGATAACTTTCCGGACTGTACGTTGAAACTAATATTGAGTGCGCTTAGCCTATGTTGTCACTCAGGCATGCTGATTAATGCAACAGGTTTGGAAAATATCATTCACATTAAACCATTCAAGTTTTATACAATGTTCTTCATTTTTCAAATTATAAATATATAAATATAATGTAGAATAGGACTTTGAATACATTCCTGTATGGTTTCATCACACACTAAAACAGAAAAACAACGCCAAACTAAAGCTTCCCCCTTTTCTTTTAATTACATTATAGTATTCAAATACTTAGAATGTGTAATCTCCTTATTTTCTGAGAAACGCATGCTCCTGGTGAAAGGAAATTCAAATGTGGGTGCCGGCTGACTGTTGGTAATTTAGGTTAGTACAAATATGACACTAAATTTCATGTATGACATACAAATTATTAACAACCCGTTGTTTCCCTGCAATGTTTGACATTTAGGTGTAGCTATAGAATCCCAATGCTAACAACCAATTTCTTTCGTAACAATGCCATATGTCTTCCTGTATAGACAAACTTGTCAGCTCGTACTTACAATAATTTAATAAAGATGGTGTTTCGAATCTTATTAAGTGAGACCCCTTGCTATTAGGTTTCTCTATGCGTTCTGTGCCATCCATTTAAAGGTGAACACTCAATGAACAGCAAGATCGATGATGTCTCTATTGTGCACAGGAGCTTCGATGGCAAACTAACACCCACCTAAACATTGTAAAACAACTTTAAACAAGGTTAAAACGGCACTATAACATGTATTAATTCGCTAAAGTTGCTAAGTTGTTTTTACTGCAATTAGTACATGAGACTGAGAAGTGTTGCTAATTCTATCGATTAAATTGATATTTTCTGTTTACGTAATATAAAATTGCACCCAGTTCTATCTTCCTCCATGTTCATTTTTAACGAGACCTAGTTATATGTATGTCTAAATCATTTTAGTGTCATTAAAAGCTTTTCTATTTAAAGGGACTTACATGTACCCTATAACTGATTGTCGAACTAAATAACCTCAAAAACACATTAATACAGAGCAAAAGAATCCTTGGAAGTATTATAACTTAACCTTAAAGTTTCAGTCATTATCGATAAAATCAGCGGTTTATTATACAATAACTATTCAATTATCTTTGTAAAAATTGTTGTTGTACAATTAATGGGTGGATGCGAATTATTACAGAAAGCCCCTATATTGATTAATTGTGGCAAAATGAGGCATTTTTCGACATAGGTTCTTCTTTGAAATAG
>JAUMHA010347682.1:872-27492 GCA_032359765.1 Saxidomus gigantea | reverse complement strand
TTCCCCTAGCGCGGTTTGAGAGCCGCGATTTCATTGGATAGTTTATCTTGAGAAAAATATCAAGAAACCAATCGAAATTATTAATTATTCATGAGTACGAGATTTCATCAGTCAATTTGCCCAGGGTATTCAATTGGATACTGAATAGCCTGGGTTACCGAGGATGTGGTAACTCATGTGTTTGTGTTATTTCTGTTACCACGTGAAGATCTCTCATTCGACTGAAACATTAAGTGAATCTTGATGCTTGCTTTCTGATTATTTAGGGAAAGATGAAGAAACTGAAGGATAAGTACAAGGACCAGGATGAAGAAGAAAGACAACTCCGCATGGAAATACTTGCTGTATGTAATGTACTGATCAGTTGATAAATTTTCATACTAAATAGTTAAGTATTGATGAAAGAATCAGAAAGTGATGTATGGTAATTGACTTTACTTTGCGTTTAAGCAATCTGCATATAATAGTGTAAGAGAAATATAAAGTCTAACTTTCAGGTATGAAATCTTGTAACAACAACAACACCGCTATTAAATGCAAATGTCAGCTACTTTTGTTTAAACTGATAGTAATAGGGTTAATGTTTATTTCTGTGGCTAATGTTTATTTCTGTGGCTAATGTTTACTTCTGTGGTTAATGTTTATTTCAACATTCTTTAGTCAGCTGGCAGCAAGAAGGAAGATAAAAAGAAGAAAGGAAAGAAAGATGAGAAAGGACGTCCACAGTCGGCGGTAGAACGGAAACCCCAACAACAACCAAAGAAAAAACCAGAACTTGTTGACATTATTATCAAAGATGTTGAAAGTACAAACATTTCAGGTGAGTTAAGTTTTCCTCTGCCTTACATCTTTTCTAGATAAAGGATCTGATTAGTGCAAATGATGAAAAACATTGTTTCACAAAAATAATTTATGTCCCTTGAAGAAGCCTCCGGCTCCATTCTTCAGTTAGACTAACAGGCTTTGCATAGATGTGATACTTAAACTTACTTGCCATTTCTTTTGATGGTTAGGCCTTGACAACTAACTTAATTGAATCGCTTGTCTAAAAAATTATTAAATCAGTTTTCCACTTTCCTGCACCAGTTAAAAAAATTAACATAAGTTCAGCGAGTTCTTTGTTTTATATGGTACACGAATATTTGTTGTTGAGTCCTGTAGATAGTAACGTTGTTATGTTATTACATACTGTAACCTTGTAGAGGCTCCAGCTAACAACAAGGACGTTGTGGAAGGTCAGGGTAATGAAGAGGATGACAAGCTAGAAGATGATACACAAACTACTGATGTATGTATAGACAGTTAGTTTTTTACACAAGTCTTGTGTATGTATGTTGAACATGCAAAAAAAATCCACCATTACACATCTAAAAACTTGATTGATTCTAGTAGAGATGTAGTTTGATGAAGATGTAGTAAGCATTTACTATAAAAAAGTAGAGTGTTTGTGTAGTGTTGTCTATATTTAAAGGCCAGTCATTTCTGACTCAAGCGACACAAAACACATCTACCTTCTGATTCTTATCCTTTAATGCTAGGTGCAAGGTAGGTAAACATATAACCATTTTTGACAGACTAGTAGCTTACTGACTGCATGTATTAAACATGTGTCTAACCAGTCCTTTGACTGTATAATAATTTACAATTTATGATTATGAATCATTTGTAATGGTAGATCGACTTACTTAAACTTAAACTTACTTTTAAATATGACCTGCATCATATCAAATCATATGTTTAATAGTTGCAATTCTTAGCTTTATGCATAGGTTTGCTCAGCTGGAAAATGCTAGTGAACAGTGAAGCAGCCTTGTTAGACTTCATTCACTAAGCTCTTAAATCAAAGAAGTCTAAGGAAATCAAATTGAAAATTTATGATATTTGAAAATGCTGCAAGATACTTTACAGAGAATTACAGCATTTGTTTTATGTTCTACCAATGTATTTCTATTTTTAGGATATACAAGCACTCAACTCTTTGACTGGTATACCAGATATTGAAGATGAACTCTTGTTTGCGGTACCAGTCTGTGCTCCATACAACGCTCTTACAAATTATAAGTAAGTGTTTTATTACATATTTTCTACCTTGAGAACTTTAGTTATTAGCTCATGCTCAGGGTGAGTTTTATATTCGCCTGCCGTCCGTCGTTAGATGTACGGTGTCTGTTAACATTTTACTTCAAATGACATCTTCTCCAAAACTGCTAGATGGAAGTTTATTATTTTATCTGTTCAGTAACCAAATTAAGTTGGTCATAATTTCAGATTTCACGTAGAAGCCATCAACTGTTGTGTCTGCAGTAAATTATACATGTTTCTTGGCAGTGTAAGGCTAGCCTTGGCTCATGTTCTAGTACTGTTACTGAATTTGTTGTAAATATTTCAGGTACAAGGTGAAGTTGCTACCTGGATCAACAAAAAGAGGAAAAGGTATGTTACAGTTTAGACACATGTTTTCCATTACTTTGAAAGTACTAATTTTTATTACCTGTTTGTGACATTTATACTATTATTTAACACATGGTAATACTCCAATAGTAGATAAAGCAGGTTCTTGTTTGTTTTTCAGGTGCCAAGCTTGCTCTCAATATGTTCCAGTATGATAAAACAATAACACCACGTGAAAGAGATCTCCTGAAAATACTAAAGGTGAGCTTTGTTGTTGTTCTCATTCTTTTGTTTAATTCTATTGTTCCATCATGAAGGGCAGAAAGTAAAATGTGAACATATTTGTTAGAATGGCCATTTCACACCAGAGCTTAAAGAACATTTGTGGCTGATTCTTTGTCAGAGATCCCGCTCATAGCCAGAATAGGGCACACATATAAATCATAATGCCTACATGGCTGTTTGTTGTAAAAACACAACATATGTTTATCCTCACACATTTGTCCCTCTGGAATTACATTGTTACTCTGCCAGAATGTAGTAATACAGCATACAGCAAGATGTGCAACTGTTTCTTTATTAAGTCCCTTATCAAGTTGCAACAAAATCAGCTCGAAGATTAAGTAGAAGAGCCGACAAGTTCATCAAATTATATTGGGGGGGAAACTTGATTTTCATATCTCAGTGAGCAAAAACAGGACAACATGCACAGAATTTAGGCCTAGAAACTCTGATGAGCTGGACAATTAATTAGTAAAATAATAATTTGCAGTCATTTGATGTCCATGTTTAATTAATCTTGATGTCATTTTTCTATACAGATCTTAATAATAATTATAAAGTAGACTAGAAGAACATTCTTCCTTATTTCATAGTGAAACCATTACCAGTAATACTTAGAAGTGAGCATAATGTCTGTAGTTTAATGAGCAATAGTCCAGGAATGAAAAAAAACCAGATCAGGAAAGACTGCCTTGTCCTAACTTTTAAACAATCTTGTATTACAGGATGTGGACATGTCAAGAAACATTCCCGGCAAGGTGAAGGTGACAGCTCCAAATATCAGCAAGATTAAAAGGAAGTAATATAAAATACCACGCTTCAACACATTGATAAAAAAACATTACCGAACTTGTGCAATTTATGTTACATAATTTACTTACAGAACAGGACTATAAGTTTCAGTTTTCATAGGAATGACTTACCATTAGGTGCTTGAACCAACATATTTGTTGCTTTATTTTAAACAGTGGATTAAACAATAAATGGACTGTTAAATTAAAAATTGCTTCTGATTTTATTTACACAGATGGATTTATGACTACAATGTATTTCAGAAGTACATGTTTATTATATTAATTTGAATGTACCAAAGATTATTTCAGACTAAATTGAGAAAATTAAAAATGGCTTTTGTATTATAAAATAAAAGTTTCAGAGCAACATTATTAATGAGCGATTGTAATAGACAGAGCCAAATTGTTCTCATTAACATCAATTGGTACTTGGTGTAGTTGTGTTCTGGCTTAGGTATCTTCTCAACATGAAATACATGTGAAGGCCAATAGACATCCTGGATAGAAAGTGTCATGAAGGGTGATCTGTAGACACAGCAGTGTGGAGAAAAACAGTTGTTGGTTCAGATTGACAAGCAATCGGAAATTTTATTATGAACTTAGCATGTTACAGAACCTGTATCAGTGCGATGTAAATGTACCAGGTAGGTTGACCATATTGCCAACATGCAGTCAATAGTGTGCCAAGGTCGCCATAGTCACCCATCTTGCACAATGAAGTTGCTGACAAAATCAGATGTAGCAGCCAAATGTTTTTGAAGCTGCCAATGAAAGTATTCACAAGAGCATTCAGAATTTGTGAAATTCTGGGCTCAAACTGGACAAGATATCTAGGCTTCCATGTTCATGATGCATCAGTATTGTTTCATTTCAGTTAGCAAACTTGATTGATATTTGCCAAACTTCCAGCTTTCCTTAAAGAGAGGAAATGCTATATAAAAGTAAACAAAAAATATCTTTGTGCTGTCTGGCTAACTGGATTGGGAGATTCTTGAGATAGTGGCCATAGCTTGCTCGTGACTTACCTATGGCTATGTCAATTACTTTATTTCAGAAAGATTTCCTTGGCACTGACATGAGAAACTTAAATCTGCATTTATCAGTACGCACTATAGTTTGAATACTTAGGCAGTAGAGTCAATAAAGTTGCTTACTCCAATTAAGTAAATTGCTCCAACCAGATCAGTGTAGCTGGATCACATCAAAGAACATTAGTTCGTACATCCGAGAACAAAGAACTTCACATTAGTTCATTTTGTTTTTCAAATATTAATTATTTTTTATGGAATGAAAAACTACAATTAGATTTTTTACAAAAGGATTTATTAAGTTATATATTGCATCAATTAAATTACATCTTATCACTTTAATGCTTAGTATACAATCATGGAACATCAATCTACATATATCTTTAACAAATTACAATAAATACATGGTACAAAACTTGCTGTAAAACTTCAAAGAAATAAGTAGCATATCAATTTTAATATTCTGTAATGTAAGGGTTAATATCGGTACATCATTATTACCAGTACAGCGTAATATCATTGTTTCCAGGTAGTACAGTGTGACTAAATGTACCAAACCAAATGGGACTGGCTTACAATGTCCTGTGTTCAGTGAATTACATGTTTGTTACATATTCAACAGGCAATCTTACAACTTGTCCATTAAGGCCATTACAAGATAAATCATTAGAAGATGCAAGGAAATACAAGTTACTAATATGGAATCAATAAAGCCTGACTGTAAAACTAATACTTAATTACTGACTTTGACAGGCAGTTGTTTTCAATGTTTTAACTCTACACGATAGAAAGACATACAACTAGATTAATTACATACATTAGGGTTTTTAGTATAGTAACGTGATCCAGCATGCCGGATTTGCTCGAGTTGTGTGTTGGATCATACGAGTGCGTAGCACGAGTTTGATCCGATCTCGACGAGAGCCAATCCGGCTAATGGATCACATTACTATACTAATAACCCTTTTATTATATACCTCTTGACACTTTTTTTTGCGCGAAAAGACTAAATTAAAATGACATTTTAAGCATAAAATTGAAGGAAAACTCTTTAGCGCGAAATATATGTAGTGTGCGACGTCATTTTATAGACGTCATCGTATAAACAAGTAGTAACAATCCAGTCAAAAGCGACGTTATTAGCGTCATGTGTTTTTTAGGGCCAATTAAATGCACTCTTACAAATAATGTTGCACTGTCTGAATTGCACATACATACAATACGGATTTTTTTTCTGTCAGGCTGTATTTGATGGTTGAAAAAAGGCTGTATTTTGACAGAATATTTATAGGTATATAATAAAAATGTATATTATGATTAAAGTGTTGCCTGCTACAGTTTTATTTTAATCAAATATGAAACATCGTACATGTATTGTAATTCGGAGTAAAGCCTTGTTTTAACAAGGTTATTAAGTGACTGTATTGCCTGTCTGTCACATGTTAAAACCAATCACTGAAAAGCATAGAGTCAGCGCTTTGATCTAAACCCTAGGATTGCGAGATCAAAAATTGAAACATTTGTCATTGATACATGTATTTCATGCAACAGCCTTGATGGAGCTAAGTTAAGCTTGCTGTGAATCAAAGAGATGAGCTTTGCTATACATGGAAATAGTAAATACATTTTAACATTGTGTTAAAGTACAGAATTCTCCAAGCATAGATTAAATAATTAAACAAAATTTGGCTTATGGTCAAATGACTAGTGCTCAGGACTTGCGCAAAATGCACACATTAAAAACAAAACGCAACGGTATACAATATTTCTCTCTCTTTTCACCGGATGTATGCACCCGTGTGCTGTGATTGTAAAATATACTCAAAATATGTATAACCATAAAAGCGCAAATAAATCATGGAGAATAGCCAATACAAAGAATATCAAAGCAGTGAAGTAGATAAACTTGTCTGTGACGTGTTTAAGACATAAAATAAAATCCCGATACATTTCTGAATTATGCAACATATCAAACTTGAAATCTATGATTTTCTACAATTTAATAATTTGAATTATCTTTCAATCAATCAATGCAGGCTTTGAATGTATGTTTGTAACCATAGCAACCTTCAAAAGGTACTTCGGTTAAATTCCAAATGATATTAATTAAATATTTATGGATTGAAAACCATGGAAATGAACAGCTCCCCTTAATAGAAGTTAAAGGGAGGTAATAATCTTGAGCACTGACTTGTAGCGGAAAAACATGGCTGTATGATATATGTTGGTACTAAGGCTATGCAAAATTACAAAAGCTAACAATTGCATAGATATTCTACAATGTAAATGTATAAAGAAAACTGAGATTGCACTTTCAAACACATAACAACACATTCACATTACAATATCAAAAAATGAAAAATAACATGGATAACAGCCGACACACTTCCCAATACACCTCACAATTAACGACAAATCTTTTTTTTTTAATTTTAATATCCACTTCAATGATATTTGTCTCGTGTCATGTTGATTCAATTTATTCAAAAAGGCAACAGTGAAGTACAGAAAGCCTTTTTTTTGTATTGGTACAATCAGTAGACCAACTCGACTTGTTTTGTCTTATCTTAACTTTGTATTAGGAACAAACAGCCAATTGTGTAATTTTTTAATCCGAGAATGTTTTTTCATTTTTGAAACAGTCAATCACAATTATTGCAAATTATTGAAACTGTACACACGTAGTTTTTGCCATTTCTGAGGAAACTAGTTATTGTGAAATAAAATGAGATGTAATCCCAAACCAAACATTATGATATTACAATCATAGTAAATGAAGTATTGACATTGTTGAGGGACTTTGGATGTATCACATGTCACAGCATTCAATACCAGTTGCCAAACCCAGACATTGGTTAACTTGGAATTCAATTAAAGCTCTACCATATCCTGTATGTTTGTAAAGTATGAGGTTACTTTAAGATTTCCTATGTTTCTTAACCAACCAACAATGGGATAATTTTGTTTAGTCTACAAAAAAAGAAATACTTGCTGTTTCCTATACTGTAAATAAAAAGATTTGCAATTAACTAACAGTAATCATAGCTACATTTCAATCATCAGAATTTACCAGTCTAGCTTATAAGCCTGACTCTATTAAAATAAAGGGAAAACATAGTACAAAAAGTTGTGTTTATACATGACATACGAAGACAAGAAATTTCATGAGATTCAAACTCCACAAGCATTATGCACTGGATTTTCTATGAGAATATTCTGTTGTCTGCACATACATGTTTTGTTCTCTGCCCTTTATCTTTGTATGATGCCATCTAATAATAGAAAAAAACTATTTTCATTTCAGTTTTCTTTGCAGTAACAAATCTTCTGAAAATTGCCTATCTCATTGTAAGCTTGAACTTGACATGCTTACACTTTTTTTTTCTTCAGTCTCTCATTTATTTCATTTCATCCATTTAAACACATATTTTCATGTTCTAGCCAAAGAGTTCAAAATTTTAACGAGGTTGTATGTTTTGACTGAAATTGACTAAAAGTTTAGATACAGCTTATTTTGATTAAGCCCATCTCAATACCCTGTAATATAAATACCTTGCTAACCAAAGTACACAGAATATATTTCTAAGATGGTCAGCAGTATGACTGAGAAAACTGAGCGTTTACACAAAGCATATAGCTTACGACATCTACATCACACTGGCCAGCATAAAATGGGTGTAATAAATTACTTAGTGTATGGCAAGTTATTTTGTAAATGGTCACACAAAGGACAGTTCTCCAGTTTTCTATCCCTCCAAGACCTTTTTTGAAACAAAGGTTTGATGGTTGTGAATTTCACAAAAAGTTTACATAAACAAAATACATTAACTGTCAAAAATGGAAGAGATTACAGATCCGCCAATGGTCATTTTTTTGTTATTTTAACAATTGACATGCCCAAAGGTAAAAAGAAAGTACGGGAAAATTCTGTGCACATGAAAATATGAATGGAAAGCATGCCACTATGTTAGAATGGCTACTGAATATGAGGGATGGTCAAAAACACTGCTGGCTCATCTAATTTTGTTCGCTTTTGACAATGATACTACAGTCTACCAACTTTCTGACCAACCCCCACATAGTAAATGGAATATGGTAACTCAATGACTTGCTTGTCTACAGGAAGCTATATTTGGCAACAAGTGCTTTTGCATTACTGTTTGATAATTCAATTTTGGGAATAAAAGTGTCTTAAATGAAATTTACAATGTAGTAATGAACTGTTCTAATATTATCACTGTTATGAAAGATTCTCAGTCAATGCTAGGTTTTGTTTGTAATCAACATGGCTGACAGTAACTCCTCATCATACGAGTCTATAAACACGCTTGATCTACAAGCTTTCTGTATCATGGAAGCATCCATTTTCTGAGGGGGGATAATCAGTGAACGGTTCTTCAACTCCTCCGTGTATTCCTTGATAAGGTGTGCTACTTGGGAAGCCTGAAAATATAATGTTATAGATATCATTTGTGAATGGAACAAAGAGTTAATATATTGTATACATATATATTTATGGTTAAAAATTTGTATCTTATAAAAATTCGCAGTTTCATAGTAGGAAGATAGTCGTCAGGACGACTGTAGTAACACTTACCATCCTCAATTTCTAAAGTAGACTTTTCCATCTTTCTATACTGATTGTACAATTGTTTGTTCACAGAGGTGCACAATGAAAACATAATAAATATCAACCTACTACTGAACAGTTTAGACTATCCGTAAGCTGTTCATACATGCAGCCTGCTCATGTTCTACACCGGCAGAAAAGATGTATGTTATCTGTACCAAGCAGGATGTTATAATCTATGACAGTGTGAAGATTTCAACCACTGCTGGTTCTTTCACTATGCAGGCTAGATTCACTTTAATATATATCACAAAATACCAGGCCAGCATTAACTTTGCATGAAATTTGATCCTTAAATATAAGCAGACAGTATTAATGTTTTCAGATGCACAACTTACAAACAAATAAATATAAAATTCTAGCCAGAACGTAATATAGCGGCATTTACCTGTGTAGTCTGGAACATATATTTGGTCCCTTTGGCAACGTCTCCAACAATCATCATAATACTGTTCAGTGCTGGACTTGTGTGTAACACATCTGTGTACTCGTACGACTGTATGATTCTCTGTAAACATAACATATAGTGTGTACTCACATATATGCGTTGTCTAAATATATATACAATTTGGGAAATCATAACCTTTTTTTCCCCATATTTTCCTTGACATTTTGTTTGCAATATGAATAATCTGCAGACAGAACCTAAGACAACAAACCTAAGACAACTTTTGGTGTTTGACCCTCCAAACAAAAGTAAATTTAACTCTATACATCTTGAAAGAGATTCTTTGGATCTTTTTAATATAAAAGTAATATTTAACACACCTACGTATTCATGAAATTGTGCCATTTTCCTTGATATACAATGTAAGGGGTAACATTTGCAATTAACGTATCATCAATTTTCCTTTTTCTAACGTTTCTTTCTCATATCAGACTGCCTGTCTTCTATAACTTTCACAGAACGAATCAGCAAGTTTTTCCTATTTATCTACTTCACTAGAAATAAACTTACAAAAGTTTTTGTTTCGAGCAAGTGGACTCCGCGTTGTTCAACAGCCAACAGAAGTGTCTTTGGCAATGAGGAAGTATAGGATTGCTGAAAATAAATGAGATAAAATAAGACGTTGTATGAACATTTGATAAGGCGAAAATAAGAATCACAAGGTTCAAATTATGTTAAACAAGTATACTTAAATTGGTAAAAAGCTCTACCGAACTCTGTTCCCGTTTACTTTCTAATACACATGTCATTCACATTGGTGTAACATTGCCTATGAACATTAAGTAGTGTAGATCATGATCAACATGTGTGGATGTACACACATGAAGATATAGTCTATTTCAGACCAGTTATCAATTACCGGTATTATATTCATCAATAGTATCATTTGGTTTTATTAACTGAAGGATACTTACTGAAATATCAAATACGGAAGCACCAAACAAGGGCCATGATTTCAGGACCTCGATGAACTGGAGTACAGCTTGACTCGGTATTAGATCTGCCATAGACTTGTGCAGGATGACAATGTCCTCGAGCCGTACATGTGGTCTCATATCACGTGGTAAGATCCGCATCACTGAACTGTGAGGAATACAAATATAGAATAAACACTATTGTGCCTGTAACTATGGCGACCATTTAAAGTACCTGTGTAAGGAGTACAGGAGCATTCATCTGTAGGGATGTAAATATAGCTATCTATGACAAGTGGCTTCTCAAACAAGACAACACCTCACTGTATTTCAACAGTAAATGGATCAAGATATACATGTAAAGTTATTATAATAATGATAATAATAATATTTTCATTTTACGAGGCTACACATTTGGATAACCAAATCTTCCATGTGGGCCTCAAAAGATACATGATATACATGTAGAATAATATTTACATGGAAACTACATTACAAACAATTGAAAATTTAACAAACAACACTATCAGTTCTGATGAACAATTAAGATATTCATCTAAGATGACAAAATAAGATATTGCATTGAGTACGTGATATTTCTAATGTATTTTACAGCGATATTAGTTACTGCCACAGAAAAGAATATAAATTTCCTGCTATATGCACTTAAGATTATAATCTAAGCATGATCAGGTCTGAACCAGTTGAAGCAGCATGCTTAAATGAAATGAAACATCTAACACGAGGACTTCACGTTAAAGTTAACACAATACTGTTGTTTAAGAAAATGATAAGACATACCTATAATCTATATCACTGGGTTTAATTTCTTCACTCTCTGACTGGATTTTTAAGGCACAAAGACGCACCTGGAAATAAACACAACAATTTAGCAATCTCATGTTGGATTTCTGTAACATTTAGTTGCAGGTCTTTTTATCACACTCATGGCTCTGTACTATATACAGTAATTGCCAACAAAGTATATCAAGGTAAATATTTTGGCTTTGAATTTGAAGTTAAATTGCAAAATAAGATATCTGAATAATTTCCAACTAATTATCAAAATAAATATTAAGGGTTGACCACACAAGTGTTTTAAGTCCTTTTTTGTTATATATAAGTTACGACAGTTGGGCAGTCAACCCTCGAGATATATTTTCAAGTTTTGTTGTAAAAAGAGGCTGTCAATAAGGCTGGTTTTCACACAGCATGGCTCTGTTATACTTACAGCATCCTGTGGAGTAATGGGGACCCTGTGTTCAAAAACATCTTCTATTAACTGATGGAACACTAGGTCACATTCTACGGGGTCTATGGGGTTCAGGTAGGGCTCTATAAACAAACGTTTCTGAAATAAAGAAATATGCAAATTAAATAATAACATGAAAGTCATTAATTATTTATTTTCTGACAATAGTTTTTTCTTGTCTAATGTAGTAAACATTTTCTAAATAGGCTGTTTGCGCAAGGTACATGATTGTGCGATATGTCTTTTAACGATACAGTACCCAATTCATGGATTGTACAGATTTCGTAATCTAATTACCACTGGGTATTTCTGATTAGCACCAAGCAGTTTGCCTGATGTTACCTTGAACTGTCTTGGACAAAATGAGCTGAACAGCAAATGAGACTAGCTAATTCAGAGAAAACAAATCCTGGTAGGGTTCAATCTCCAGACTGTGAACTCTGACTTGTCTATATGTACTGCATACACATGTATACTGATGCTTACTTTGAAGACCAGCTTCATTTCTCGTGTTGATGCACCCTTTGATATCCTTTCCCACTTACTCAATGTGTCTGACATACGTTCGTCTGCATTCATACAGCGCTCTGAAATTATAGACAACATCATAGTACATGAAACAGACATAAATATTTCCAGGCATAACTATACTGACTCATATACTCTTGTACAGCATACAATCATGTGGATTACTAGTACACACTATTAATGATCAGTGACAGTGATCTAATTTTTACTGCATGAATTAGTTTTGTTAAGTTGCTCAGACATAACATGCAAGTTGTTTCCATTTTCCACATTGACACATTTCAATTTAAATTGATATTACCTTTCTGCACTAAGTTATTTACAAAGAACTGGTGCATTTTCAACTCGGCAAACGGTGGTATTCTAAACCAATGACAAACAGCCGGTCAGAAACAATACAGTGATCAAGAAACATGTTTTATCATTCTATACAGATATTAACATTGGAATATTACCTGAAGACCCACTTGTAACTTCATACAGGGCAAAACATTCAGCATCAGATCTCATCCCTATTTTTGCTTTCACTGTTTTTAGTACCTGAAATAGCAAAAAATATCACTCAGTGGGGCATTGACTCTGTTTCATATAGAAATCATTTTCTTTTTTTAAAGTAAATTCATAGCCTTTCCCTGTCTTAAACTGGAGAAATACCAAATATGCTGTAGTCATTTCTGTAAAGTGCCAATAAAACCCCCTTTTATCAAACACACGGCCCAATGTCTAGGGTGCAGTCTTTATCATCTTGCCAATAGGGGTAGGGTTAATTTGCATATATAACTCGCAAACCAAGTATGTTATTTAAGAAATAAGAAATGTGTCCCTGTATGTTATTGTTGATTTCAACACAGTCAGCAGTTTGGATGCATAGTAATTAAATTTCGAGTGCATAGCACAAGTGATTAAAATATTTTGCATCAGAACTTTGACTGTATTTTATTCAACGATAAAATACTGGAAGGCATTTATTATTTCAATTCTAACATGATGTTGTCTTTGAAAAATTAACCGAACTATGTTCATTGCTTAGCAACATTTTATTATAATATATATAATTATAATTGGAATACAATTGGACGCATGCGTCATTTACCCCATTGTGTTGCCCGTGGAAAATCTGATTTATTTTATCGTAAAATAATGTGCAGATTCTTTTCCTCTAAATTAATATAGGAAAGGTTGCAGATCATGTTAGAATGTTATTCACACAACATTCATATTTCCTTGGACAATACTTAACAAATCATCCCTTCAGCACCAATTGGTTGGAACTATTATCAAAATAAGAATTATGGCCTTACTGCATCAATGGGATGAAATATCTAACAAACCACAGAATCCTTCTTATGTCTAGTCTTTTATATCAAAAGAAAATTGGACTGGTTTCAAAAGATTTACTATGCACCATCATAAAAGATTTTATCATTATCTAGAAAGAGATACTGAAAAAAAGCACCAGTCTATCAGTGTAATGCTTTTTGTCAAGTATCAAGTTAAATGATTCCCATGCATGTCAAAGACTATTTCAAGTGAAATATCTATCTTGTTCAAAATATTTATCAGTGAGTAATGATTCAATAGCACCCAGAGAATTTGTTTTTCTAGAAAGGATGAGCTATAGAATGAAGATGGAACTTTTCTATAGATATAAATGTTTACATAACCTTGCAACATCATGTCTGGTTGTTTACTTAAAAAATACTGAATTGTGTAACAAAAGGAGGGAAATGAATGTCGTCTCAAAATCCTGTCTGAAAACAGAATGAGTCTTCCATACTGGGCAGAAATATAAACCTGACAAAAAAGTGCAGTTTTTACGAGGGGGTGTCAACAAATGGCGATTTTAGTATGTTGAATATATGATTAGTCTTCCAAACAAATATTTGAATATACAGACAGATATTTTGATAACACTTTAGTGCTTGCCTTTCTAATATGTTTATTGACATCATTCTTTCATCATCTAGTTTAACTATAAATTATTCACCAATAAACATGCATCATCATCATCATCATCATCACCATCACCATCATCATCATCATAATCATCATCATTTTGAGACATGCACAACTGACAGACCATATTAGTTTTATCTGTTAAACTGATACTAAACTTTACCATGTCTCTCTATACTATTACACAGGAATGATAATTTTGAAGTTCAATTAACTAATTAAAAAAAATGAATATCAGCCAGGTTCCATTTGATGACATAACTAAAATCATTTTTAATAACACTATTAGGTAGAAAACAATGCTCTGTTAGCCATACATGTCATTGATTTAGACAATAATATGAAACAATGTCTATATGTACATATCGAAGTCTTTTTTTAAAACAGTGTTAAGATGGTACTGACCTCACAACAGACAGCAGCCGCATCAAACTCAACGATTCTGTGATCACCATTCAGCAGGAACACCTTCTCGTTGATTGGCTTACGAGATATTATACATTCTATCTCCTTGGAAGATGGCGGGAACTTGCGCTTCTTCTTTTCTTGCGTTCTTGTTAAACACTTAAAAGATAAATATACAGAAAAAACTATAACTACATGTTTGTCTTATGGGTTTGAAAATGTAGTTGTGGGTAATAGGTATAATATACTTTTGATCTATGGATAAGATTTTTTACCCTAAATGTATCAAAACTGTGAGGCACTGTTTCTTACGTTTCGCAAGTACAGCCAGCATCACTGTAAATTGGGTAATTTTCGTGTGATGGTATTTTGCGATTTGTGAACAGACAGACTTATTTGTGAATTTTAAATTCATGAAAGGAGAATTCTCTAATACATGTAGTACATCTATGTGACATGAATCTTTCACCACATTTTTAAATAAGCGAAGTGGGAAACTCAAGAAAAAAGCAAAAAATAAATCAAAGGGAATAATACCCAATTGTCATAAGGTAATTTACAAGCTATACATTTATTGTCTTACCTTGTTACAGAAGCGTGCATACTTTCCTTCCTCTGTTGTGGTATCTAGGGAACATTTCTTTAGATGACAGTTAAGGTATTTCATCACTCGGCTGTTGCTAGGCACCATGCAGCTGGTAGCCACGCTCATCAACTGCCAGTTACGCTTGTTTACATTGCTGTTTGGATCTATAGTGAAATGTTAAAACAAAATTGGACGGTCCAAGTTTTCAATTAAAGCATTTGGATGGATTCTGCTCCCACTTCACATTTTCTTAACACATGTAACACATGCAAACTGGCAGCTACAGAAAATTCTAAGACTTGTGCAGAATTCCTTATTTTCATGCATTTCACATCTGAGACAAGACTAATATAATATCATAATTTTTTATTTTTCCCCATTAGTGTGCATATGGTAGCCTCGCCACCAGGCTAGATGATAGGATATTTTCATTATTCAAGCAGAATATTTTCTGGCCCATATCTACTGACAGGGCTTGATCATTTTACACTTTTGGCAGCAAAGGGAGTTAATTGAGTAAGAAATAGTAAATGTAAGGACTGAATGCCAGTCTATGCATATGATATTGAATGTACTTAAACAGAATTGATGTGATGCACTTAAATAAATTATAAATCAAGCAAACCTGGATGATCAGTTGTCTGTTTGATTAGCTGAAGAAAGAACTCGTTACCAAGCGTCTCGTTTTCCTGGCATTTTTGCATCACAGTCTGTATCATTTCTGTATGGTCTACATTGCCATACTCCCCTGTAAATAGTGTAAACTAGATCCTTAGCACATTTATCTGGTTGTTTCAGATATATTTTAGTACATAAATACTACATATTGACAGTTTTAAATATTTTAATGATGTCTAACCTAATTTAAGCGACTACACAGGGAAGTTGAAATGGTGGTCTCTTAAAACAGGTGGTCTCTTAATTCAGGACAGACTTCTGAGCACATTATTATGCTAAGACACTTTCACAAAGAATAAGATGCTACTTCCGGAACTTCGTATATAACGACTCCGGATACAGCGAAATTCCGGATATAAAGAACAAATTTTTTATGCCAGATTTTTTTCTTTCATCATTTTACATGGAAAAGGTATATGGATAAAGGAAACTCTGGATATAAGGAACACATTAAAATAGTCCCAAGGAGTTCGTTATAAACAGAGTTTACTGTACTTTGCAGTTAACTTAGTACTTGTATTATAATAGAATGTATTTTGACATGTGAAAACATAGAAGTGTATATACATGATAAAATTGTATATACTTTCCAGAAAATTTCAGAAAAACAAAATTTTATTTTATTCTAATCAGCCAAATCCACAACAGGTTTATTTGCTATGATTTTCTCTCCACTATTGATTAATAATTACCGACAATTTGTATGGTTTAACAAGTTGGTCGCTTAGTAACAGGTAAATGTAATTAATGGGAAGTTAAATAAACGGTTGCTAGTTGCGTTTTACAGGAGGTAGTTTAACCCTGGTACAGAGCAAGAAAGCAATTTAAAGTGGTCGCATAGGTCAGGATGTCGCTAAACTCAGGTGGTCGCAAGGGCAGGTCTAACAGTTTATCAGGTCAAATTCATTTTCTCCTTCAGTAAAAACAAAGACTTTATTGTAGACTCAAATGTATATTAATTTATTCTAAACTAAACAGAAAGCATCTGATTGTATAAATTTATTAAAAATTCAATTTCATGTTTATAAGGTAATGGGTATCATCTTCTTGGATTTTGTATTTTTGCATTAAGTTAAAGATGCATAAAGATCAACGATGAAAGCCGAGGAATGAGCATCACCCATGACAACATTTCTCTAACACAACAGACTACCAACCTGATTCTATAACTCCAGAATAAATCAGTATAGAGTTGAACACTTTGAGCGCAAGCTCTTCTACTGCCGGCTCCTGCATGGCTGTAAGTGACTGCTTGAGGGCCACTTTACTATATGACCAGTAGCTTACATCAAACATGCCGATATTTCCACCAGCGTAACAGCTACGCAATCTCTCCATTTTAGATTTTGTAATCCTGCGTAGAAATGAGTCATTTTATTATGATTAGAAATGCTAATTAACATGCAAAATATTTACATTTCACAATGGAAATACATCGATGGTTGATTGCAAAACTATTGTATCTGCATATAAAAATAGAAGCAGATACAACAGTCCCACGATCAACATTCGACATGTACAATGTATGAACTATATAACTGTAATAGAGTTCAAACATCATCTGCCGCAGATGGGGCACTTGTTATACACAGGAAGTATCACAACGAGACAAGTATCAGCTGACTCTCAGACAAATCACAGGAAAGGACTTGTTTCATGGAAACGTGTTCTTCTTTTAATCAGGAGTAAACTAGATAATTTCTAAATAATTAAGAGAGCTGTTTTCAAGATTTAAACAACAGACAGCATAGAAAGCTTATACTCATAAGAATTCAACATTCTTGTGCCTTATATCCATTTGTTTTAAACATTGAACTGCTTGACTTCCTTCTTTGTTTTACTGACAGGGTGTCAGCCCAGTTAAGCCATGTTTGAATGTCGCCTAATGACAAAGTCTGGTTTTGATCCAAGGAGGTTCATACCTGCACTTGGTTTTATGCAGCTGACAAACTACTTTTGCTCCAGAAAACTGCAGACTGCTTACAATATTATTCCATTTCGTTCATAACATAAACTAGATCATCAGGTCATATATTCTGTAGTGTACTGCAAAATCATATTTTATTCATACTCGAGATATTTCCATGAAATATATGACCAGACTGACATAAGACAAAAGGCCAATGAACTGTTAAATACCGATTCTGACGCCTTTAAAGTCTGTGAACTTATTACCTCTCGGCTTAAACTTTCAACATCAGTTTCCCATTTACCATCTCAGATTTATCTATCTGACAAAGTTCACCCTTTAGTTACGGCAACAGAAATATCAGCTTACCTTCGCAACGTGTTTTTGAAGAAGCTCGAGTCTCTATCCTGGATTGGCCTGTGCAGGAGCCGGGTCTCTGACAGACTACGCCGTGCTCGAACCAAATCCTCGTACAACTTCAGTTTCTCTTCATCCGTCATCTTCATCTACACACACAAATAGCAAGTAATTAAATTCTGTCATGTGACTGAGGCAAAAGGTCGGGTATAAAAGGTTTGTATAAGTATATGGTTGATGCTTTATTATTATTCAAATGCGTATAACATGTGCTACATTCACTTTAAAATAGCTTCCTTCAGCCTTGCTTAAACACACAAGCATGAGCAAGGCTTCACAAACTGCAACCATAAAGCATGATGGGATACCGCACACCAAAATCTAACCCCTTCACCTTCAGTCCAGAATTAAGAATAATAGTTACAGCCTACTAAATCTGAAAATCCACACAGGAATTGTCGATGTAACATATAATTAAAAAATCATCTGGTATATATCTGTAAGAAATTCATGTCCTAATTTTCATGATAAAAAAAACTCTCAAACTTTCTTCCAAATTAATTCTACATCAGTACTGGGAATTTGTGATTTAACAGCTGTTTCATGAAAACTTAAGCTAACTGGTTATGAACAAACTAAAATATGTTCTGTAGAACTTAAATTTCAGATTAAGAACTTACATTTTTCAAGGCAGTTGTTACTTAAACATTTATATAAATGAGAGGGAAACACTAGGACATCTACATGTTATGACAACAAGACCAGTCTGACGGCTGACTAGATTTATGTTAGTGAAATGAAACTGTAATCTTTATCTGTTATAGCCAAGTTTTCTTATGTAGTAAAAATGATTAAACAGCAAGATTTTCTTTCCTGTAAAGAAGTATAAATATTTCTTAAGAGTATTTTCACAGCAACTAAATACCACACCAGAAGGTATATCTGTATAGCCACACAGACGGACACTGTGAGTAGGAGGTCGCCTGTATCCAAGACAGCAAAGAGGGACAGAGATCACATAATTGGTTAGTAGGTTAAGCAATTACTGGTTAATCACAATGAACAAGCTAAAATCTTGTAATGTTGTGCATGTTCTTCCAAGTTCAGCTAAAGGAAATGCACAACATTACATTTTCAAGGTCAAGGCCACAGCAAGTTTGTTATTCAGATATAATCTGTTTCCTTCTTGACCACACATTTTTTTGCACTTAAATTAAACTTGGTGTTATAGTTACACAAAAAATAGTTGATGAAAGCTTTGATTTGAAGCAACTATTATAACGGTCCGTCCATGAGAACATTTTTATTAGCTCATTTTTTTATTTGATGAGACCTCGGCATGTCTCCTATTCTTAACAAAATGTGTTTTTTTCTGAGTCCAAAAAAGGAGAAATTTACCTGACAGTTTCAGCCAAAGAGTGAATTTGACTGGTTGCTAAAAAGTAGGTCAATCACAGTGACCAATGAGATCTGTGAGATTGACCTAGTTTGTTGATGAAAGCCCTTCATCACTGTCTTAAGGCATACATTTTGAACTAGTGAGTGGCTGTTTGAGAAAAGGTCTGCAAAAAACATGTGTATGACAAGTCATTGGTGTGGCCTTGTAAATCAGTTTCTACAAACAGTCAAATACATACTACGTCCACCATGCGTCCATGCTGAAATTAGTTCAATACATGAGGTGATAACATAAGAACATAAAAACATGTTACAAAAACAATTTGTGGGTATACTGTGCAAGTGTTAGAAATTGTGCATTGCCTATATATAAAAGAGTTGAGAAAAGCTAGGATATTTTCAATGAGGAATTAAACACAATAGAGTGTCGGCATCAACTCATTATATTCAGGACATGTCCCATGTGTATACAGAAATATGCTTTGTTCTTGATGGAAACAGTCTATGAAAGCAGAAATTCTTCTGTTCCGTGGATTTCATTCCGTATCATTTGACATAAATTGAAAAATAAGTAACAATCAATAATAATTACATGGCTTTCAAAAACAAGATATGATTACAGTCAAACTGATCAGTGTCAGCAGAAGATTTATTATAACAGAAGCCTGATTAATCAGGATCATTGAAAGGCTTTCAAAAATGTAATCAACATGGAAATTGATCAGAAAACTCACAGACTTTACACTATAAATCTGTTGTTATATTGAATGACAAAAGTTTACTGCACTTTAGCACAGCAATGTACTGAGAGGGAAATCAGATACATTTTGTAATTTGAAAAAAAATCCATTTGTTCTACCTAAATTTGGAAGGGCTTGTCTCAGTAATCTCCAACGAGTAAAAATTTCATTTACTTCCAAAAATCACACTATACAATACATTATTTCAGATCAAAACCAAAAATAAAACTTTTTGAAACATCAACATGTCTTTCTATAACTCTATAATACTTCCAAAATTACCACTCTTCCTACGCCAAGATATTTTGCTATTGTCATCAAAGCAGATGTATTACTGTAGGGGATTAATACTCCCACTAAACCTGATGCTGGATAAAAGACTTAGTTCTAAGTCACTTAAGAGAACATTTCTCCACCATCTTCATCTCATTGTGATGCAGTCACCAGAAATAATATAAAAAAAACTTCAGGAAGAATACATACAGAAAATGAAACATTAAGTTAAATGAATGGTGTCTCTGATCTTCTGATAAATTGGTAAAAAGCTTATTGAAGGCTAAATGCGGTTTATTCGCTTGGCTTTAAACAAATATGGCTTTAGCTGAACTTTTGCTTTCTGCATACAAAAATGACACAATGTAACATTACACTTCATATGGGGAAAGTGGATATAACTCATATATGTGCAATAACCTCTTTCCAAGTTACTCATTTAACTTAACCTAAGTACATGTATATAGTAATGGCACAACAATTACTTTTTAGCACTCAGTAGCTTAAATGTATATTTTTTCCCATAAATAGCTTCTTTCATAACTTTTCAGCCCAAGTGTCTAACCAGGTGCATATAAGAAAGTAACTATCTGCTAGTTAATAATTCATTGACAGACAAGGGAATCTAAAATTAACTGAGCTTTCAACTGAATGAAAGGCTTTTATTAGCTGCCAGTTTTCACATTTTCATTGCAAAAGGTGTAAAGGCACAAGATGTATAACATGGCAAAAATATTTGCAGGAGTAAATATGCAAATTATTCTCAAATAATATAACCAATCAAAACTAAGAAAAGTATTTCTAGAATCTGCTTTTTAATACATTGGAAAAATGAGTTTGTTGTCACTTGTTTTTATGATTTTTACAGATCATTTGTTATATGAATCGTAAATCTGTAGATATACCAGCAATTCCAAACCCTAAACTTTTTAAAACTGTGATAATAAATACTTCACAAAAAAAAGAGAAAAAAAAGTTTTCCTGCAATTTGACGTGACTATCATGACTATAGTTCAAATGTATTGGATGTTACGTCATGTCCACTTTATATTGTTATTCTGATGGAGGCTTTCACCAAAACGTTAATATGAAAATGATGATAATAAAACGTTGTTGTAATAATGTGATGTTAAATTTCCATTCTTAAATACTTAACACAATTCTAAAGCCTACGTGTCATTAAAATACAAACATTTCCTTTATTTTCAGTAATTGAATATCAAAGGATGTTAAAACATTTATGTATCTGTTGTCTTATTTCTAAGAGTTAGCTGCCCAAAATAATTTCTGTACTAATTTTTAAACCAAAAAAAAGTTTGTGCATAAAGAGCAGTTCTCAGTATATTACTGAAGCAAAATCTAATAAATCATTTAGACGGTTGTCACGGTTACTTAAACGGGCATCTTCACTTCAATGAGCCGCTCAGAATATCTTCTGTTAGGAGAGTAAAGTTACATCAAGACAGAGTATTATCTTTCTATTTTGAATATTTCTTGTTGGGATTTTGTTTGCAAAGTCTTTGGAAATCTATACAATGCAAAACACGGTTTGCAATTTTTGTTTGCACTAAATATATACCCGTATATCAAAACATGAGTCTACTGGGTATACTTTATAAAACACTGGCAGCCCTGTAATTATTTTAGGAAGTCTGAGGAGGGTTTTCTGAACATCTTTGAAAGACTGAAGCGTTCCATGCAGAAAGCAGTTTGCAAAATCAATATAACAGTATAATAATTGAAGTGATAAATTGATCACATTGTCATTTAAACATTACACAATTCTGAAAGATCACAGCTATCATGCAAAGTGTACAGACATACTGACTGGAGATTCTCAGATGTTCACTCGAATTTCATATTGTTTTCATTACATTTATGGCCTATGTGGGAATGAGTTATTTCCAATTTGCTGAGGAAACCAGAGAATTCCATTATTCTACCATACAAAATTATAATGGAAATAAATGAGAAGTACACAAAAGTAAGTGAATTATTTCCAAAAAACATCTGTAAAGAATGGCATTTTTTTTTAATCCTAAAATTTTTGCATTAAACAAAACCTGGATATAAAGTAAACCAATATCAGTTCTTTTCAACTTGAGGCAATTCTACAACTTTTATCACATCAATAACAGACTAAGCATCACCATTCAATGCATGATTAATAAAGTACAATGTAAAAGAATCCAAAGCTTTGACTTAATCTAGTTTTTTTTATCTTGTTACTTAATCATCGAAGTGAACATCTGTAAGTTCTCCATTTTCAAAATGCTGTGACATAAAGAACAGAAGATTTTCTACACGAACAAGAGATCTTATCTATGGTCTCACCTTCTTCACTTGCTATGAAATGAACATGATATGATAATGAGATATGATGATAAACAATGAAGTGTAACATGACGGTCAAAAACTAGAAAATTTGACAGTGTTTCCCACTTATCAATAACCAATGAAATGACCATGATTTAAAAAACACTGAGATACAGTGTACATTTATATAATAAATGATTCAACATAACAACTGAATATGATATGGCTAAAATAACTATGTTGATGTGACACATTACTAAATAGAAATGAAATAAACATGATATGATAGCAATGAACTATGATATGATTATAATGAGATATGATTTTACAGTATCAAACATGATACAATATTGTCACAATATTTTACAGAATATAGTTAACAACAACTGATTACATTACATCGAAACAAGGAGCTGTATGAATATAGTGTAAACTTAATTTGTAAACTAAAAAAAAATTTAATTTCTACAAGTTACTGACTTAAAAAAAAGGTACCATCGGTGTATAGTAAATCACCTTTTAAAGTATACTGCAGACAAAAGGCTACAGGAGTAAGACCTAAATATGGTATGGTTCAAACCTGGCAAATGATCCATTGTAAAGAACAAAAGAACAGTTGTCAGGTATGGCAAACAGAATGATCTGATGGTAGAAGTGATAGAACTTAAGGAAAAAGAAGCACTTCACTTTATAACATCCAAACAACAACACTAACCCTCACACTGCAAAGTTTCCAGTAAATTTCTGACCTCAATATTTCAATCTCTATGGTACTATAAGCTCCATAAATGTGTGCTACTTTAACTAATGAGAACAGTGTAGACTATGATCCGATTGTGTTGATGTGCACAATGATCATGATCTACACTGGTCACAAAGTCAGAAATAACTTTAACCAGCAGGGTATGGGTTGAAATACCAAACTTTCAAAAAATACAAGAAAACCACACTGGGTGTATATTCTAGAAATAGAAAGAAAATGTATCCAGTGAAAAGAAATACTGGTACCTTTTTCACTCCTTCATAGTCGGGTTTGAGCCAGTTGGCATGAGCAGGTGAATAGCTAGATGTCAGGTTTCCTAGGTCCTCTTTGTGATTGGTCTCAAACATGAAACATCTCTGTGGACAATCTGTTGCCATGCCATTCTTTAATTCCATGGTAACATAATTGTCATTAGGGTCCAGAGCTATCGATTCTATCTCTGAATATTTGAAGTCATGAAGGACAAGTTTATCTTTGGCACGTACAAATTTGACACCGTCCATATTTATTGCAAGCAAAGCATCATGGGCATGTTGCCAGAGTCCCTTGTGAGTGATCGGGAATAAAGTACATCCAAATAGTGGAAATTGTTTCACACATGTCAGGTACCACACCTTTGCCTCAAGCTCTGTCTTGCCTGTACCATATTGCTGAAAACAAATAAATATCAACTGTTTTATTTGGAGAGACAGAAAAAAAACTTCTTATTCTTCTAATATGTAAATATCAATTTTTTAGTATTAAATAATTTAAAAGAACTGTGTTTTTTCCAAGGAACCAGATCATTCATGACTCATCAAAATTTTAAGTTTTGCATGCAATCAATTTGTTATAAAAAATTGTGTAAACTAAACTCAGTAATACCCAGAACAACAAACCTTATGAGCATTTGCAACTAGAGGACTCCAGTCTAGGCCCTGATAATTCAGTATCCTTCTGCAGAGATACTGCCCGACCTCCTTGTAGCGTTGCTCCTTGCCCGGCACAAAATCTCCGAGAATCACCTGAGCTTGAAGACCAGCCAGCTGTAGAGCAACTTTGTCAGATACTGAGAACTCGTCCTGTAACGGGGAGAACATATCAATATATACATCAATGTCTTATGATAAAGTTTGGATAAATATAATCATTATGCTAGCCTCATCAATTTATCTACCTGAAGGTGGCAGCACATGCTAAAACATATGAACAATGAACATCTCGAAATCACTTTAATCACTGTGATCTGGCTTAACAATTGCAAACATTTTGCACAACTGCGCTATAAATTGAAATTACATTGAAATAAACTGATATACCTGTTATTACCTGAAGATTATATTAGATGAAAATGAACATTATGATAGGGACCTAACCTGTGATACAATATGAACCCAAACAAAGAACTTGAATCTATTGAAAAATACAGTAACAATATGAGCAGCATATACATCAACTTACTACGGTAAGTAAAATGTAAATATAATTTCAGTATGAAAACTATGACTTTATTGCCTCTGACAAGGTTTGCAAATACACATATCTGTAGTTTATCGTAATGCCTTTGAATCAGGTTATATGCAATTGTGCACTCTAAAAATTTAAGGGAAAAGTGGTAATCTTTGAAAGACTCTCCAATTCTGGAAGCTACTAGTGTTCCTCTATCTGTCTAATGAACAAAATGACACCCTGACCCCGGGGTCACCTTGACTGTAAAGTCCCATTAAAAACTGCACAAATTTCCTAGGAGGAATAAGGAAATGGAGACACAGAAATCTCAGATGAACAATGTGTTTAGAACTGGAAAATATCACATTCAGAATTATGCATCATTTTGCATATCTGGACAGCCTCAGACAGAAGATCTATTCCTCGGAGAAAGTTTAACAAGTCTAGGCTATAAACTATCAAGCCATAGGGGTTGTTACTTTACAAAACTTGCCAAAATACTTGACAATAATAATAACTTCTTCAATATTTCCAGTGACTTACCTTAACAACTTTATTTACAGCCTCGGCATATAGGAGGTGATACTCTACTGGGTCATTTGGAATGTCATGAACATGTTTGTACACACGTTTACGGAACACGAGTCGGGCATCACTGCCACCTAGTGCCATCTTGGGTCCTTTCTTTGATACGGTCTCATACTTACTGGGTTGTGAAGATTGTCTCTCACACCTGAAACAGTAAAGGAGCAAATTAGTCATAGGTCAGAAATGTTTCGCTCTCCTATCTTGTAATTATATGTAAGTTTACAGTCTCTCACTACAGTCACAATTTGTTTGTTCACTTCCTCTTATATATTACCAAGTGTTGGTTAAGTGCCTTTCCCTCCACAAAAGTCATGTAGTTATGTGTTAGTTGCCTGTCTCTCTCATGTAACCATTTGGTAGTTCCCTATCTCCCTCACAGGCAATTTTGTATAATTCTCTGCCACTCACATATAATCATGTGTTTGTTCTTGTTCTCTTACATTGTAATTATGTGTTAGTTCTCTGTTGCTCACATGTAACCATGTGTTAGTTCCGTTTCTATCACAGGTAATTATGTGTAGTTCTCTGCCACTCACATATACTCTTAGTTCCCTATCTCTCATATTATAATCATGTGTTAGTTCTCTATCTCTGACATTGTAATTATGTGTTAGTTCTCTATCTCTCACATTGTAATTATTTGTGTTAGTTCTCTGTTGCTCACATGTGATTATGTGTTAGTTCTCTATCTCTCATAATTATTATAATCATGTGTTAGTTCTCTATCTCTCACATTGTAATTATGTGTTAGTTCTCTATCTCTCATATTATAATCATGTGGTAGTTCTCTATCTCTCACATTGTAATTATGTGTTAGTTCTCTGTTGCTCACATGTGATTATGTGTTACTTCTCTATCTCTCATATTATAATCATATGGTAGTTCTCTATCTCTCACATTGTAATTATGTGTTAGTTCTCTATCTCTCATATTATAATCATGTGGTAGTTCTCTAT
>JAUMHA010347460.1:1803-14121 GCA_032359765.1 Saxidomus gigantea | reverse complement strand
TTTACCTGCATCTTACCATGATCAGCGAAGGAAATTTGAGACTTTCTAAAAGTATTGCATACATAAATAACTTACATTTCTTCTTAACTGCACAATGTCGGCGCTGTGAAATCTTGGAAATCAACCCGTCGTCCAGACGCTTCAATAATATTTATTTAACCTAAAGGAGTAAAATCTATCGGAAATGATACTTTCATGACACAATTTATATCACGTACAGACCAGTACTCGTGCTGAAAGAATGGATAGTGGAGGTCACAGTCAAATAGCGATACAAGGATTCAAGCCAATGACATGAAAGTTGCTCTGATTGTAAACTTCGGAAACTAAATTTTCTGAATATTTTTCCAATGCCTAGAGTGTGTTGGTAATCTAAACTGCAGGAATTAATAAATATCAGTAATAGTGTAACCGCTCTCTATCTGTAAAAAGCGACTTTTATATATCAAAATGTTCGTCAGGTATTCGTGATATTAGTTTTTGGAACTGAAGTTCGTTTAGTTCCAAATTCTGGGAGACGACAGAAATCCAAGATGGCTGCCGTTTAAAGGAAAACATATTTAGATATATACTTTTTATCTAACTTGCTTATTTTTCACCTATAAGCATCAAACTTGATGTAAATAGCAACTATCATACAATTTCAGATGGCATGTGAATCTTAAAATATATCAAGCTCAAGGTCATGGTTACAATCAAGGTCAAGGGTCGAAATGATGTAAAATATACGTGAAGTTTAGTTTTTAATCTCTGATAAACAAAATCCAAGAATAAAAATTATACTGTTAGTTCTTAAATCACATATGAACATACTCTAACAACATATATTAATACTTCCTATCAAACATCTTTACTACTTAGAAAAAGGGAGTCCCTAGATGATCACCGTTTTATGAAATGTCCATGAAAAATGGCTAAAATAGTATGTTATGTATTTTACTTGTTCGTCTCTATTCCTACAAAAGATTTTGAATGTGTATGAATATCATACCTCTTTGAAATTGCAACTTCCATAAATTTCTTCATATCATGCAATTCTTTATATATATCACATTCAATGTAAAGGTCAAACTTAAGGTCAAAGGTCAAAATGGAATAAAATACACATTAATTTAAGTTTTCAAACTCTATTACACACATGCCAAAACTAGAAAACTAAATGTGAGATTCTATACTAATGAAATCACATGTAATCATTCTCTATGACACATAGCAATATTTTCGTTACCGCTTAGACAAAGATGGCGTCAAAGATGCCTGCCATTTTAAAAAATGATTTGAAAATGACCAACATTTACACATGTGTATTTTACCTGTTCGTTGTTATTATCATAAATTGAGTTTAGAAGAGTATGAATACGAAACTCGTTTTAAATTGCAACTCTCATCAAGATATTTAGGCTATTTCAGTCTTTATATATATCAACATTAATGTCAAGGTTAAACTAAAAGTCAAAAGTCAGAATTATGTAAAATACAAAAGAATTTTAGTTTTTAATCTGTCTTACATAAATACCTAGAACTTAAACCTCTTACATAAATACCTAGAACTTAAACCTAGATTCTTAATATTACTAAACTGACATGTAATCATCCTCTTATATCACACAACTATAGGCTAGTGTTTGTCAAACATCTTCACTTCTAAGACAAAGATGGATGACTTTTCATGAAATTTTGAGAAAAAAAGGAGCAAGATAAGCGCATATGTCTGCTACTTGGTCGTTTTCATGTTTATACATGTAAATAATAAACTAGCTTAAAATTGAAGCTGTAAAGCGTTGTTTTCGACATTTTCTAAATCTTGATATATATTGACCGGCAAAGAATAGCAACTCTACCAATTAACTACGCCCGGTGCATTTTTAAAATAATTCTGAAGAAAGACATAGAAGAAATAATAAATGTTTTTGAATGAACTATCAAATGGCAGACAGTAAAGGAATTTAACTTTTCTAGTGAGTATACACATTTTAATGAGAAGATATGCGCTAATATACTTTTCTATATAATAAGAAAATGAAAAATGTATTGTTTCTTTTGCACTATAACTACTCATATGTAGAATAATAAATTTACGAATAAAATAATGATTGAACTGTGTTCTCTTAAGTCTTAAACAATGTTGGCATATACCTTTATTTCATAGTTGTAACGTTTCTTCGTGCAAAAATGCAATCAGAGAGTGTTCTTATTTTTTGTCATATTATAAAAATACTGACCTATAAGTAAAGTGTGTAAATTGGGATTTACAAAGATAACATTAAGAATGTGTTTTTTTTTATAAATAAGGGTCAAATTGGCCAGTAAAACATCTTTCTTGGTGATTTAAACGATATATGTAATGTTACATCACAAGTGTTCATGAAGTTTTAAATCTTCCACCTTTTCTTACAGATGATATCAAGCATGTTTTGAATATGAACAAGTGCTTTTATTTCTAACTAGTATTTGCAAGTATCAGTTAAAATATGTATATTTCTAATGCTTTTATTGCAAATATGTGTTACATATTAAGATCTATTAAAACGTTAATAGCTAAATAGATCTAGTTAAGTACATAAAACAAGAGGCCATCATCGCCCTATATGGCTCACATGAGTATCATCGCACTTTAAAACAAAAAAACAGGTCAAAAGTTTATAATCAAGCTAAATTATATGGACTTTGGAAATTAGTTTGCAAAACTTCCATCACTCTAGCTTGAAAAAACTAGGCCAAAGGTCAAGGTCAACCAAGGTGAAAGTTGAAATATTCAAAACTGTATATATGGTTCCAATTGCATTGCTGTATAAACAGGAAATAACCTTAGCAGGTGTAAGAAATGGCTAGCCAATGTCGAAGTTGAAATATTCATGCAAAACTGTATACAAGATCTATTGCATTGATGTAGCTTCGCAAACAGAAAATAGGTCAGCAGATCAATGTCAAAGTTGAAATCTGCATGCAATATTTTCCATATAGTTAAAATCGTGTTGATGTAGCGTTAACAACAAGAAAGAAGATTAGTAGGTCAAAATCAAAGTCAGCAAATGCCGAAGTTCAAATCTACAGGTAAAACTGTATGCATGGTCCAAATTTCATTTATTTAGCTTCAAATACAGAAGGTAGGACAGCCTTTGTAAAAAAACAAACGGTGATCCCAGGGAAGGGTAAGTTTGGTCCCGGGGGTCACGATTTGAACAATTTTAGACAAACATTGCTACCAACTGGGTGGAAAATATAGCTTATCAAGCGTTAACAATGTTTTTATATGATTTGATCAACTGACCTAGTTTTTGACCGCACATTGCAGTTTCAAACTCAACCTAGATTTCATTAAGGCACACATCCAAAACGGCCGGCTTTCATGATGATTGGGTAGAACAAATTATAATATGACCTGGTGACCTAATTTTGACCCCATGTGACCCAATTTCATGATTTTAATTCATCAAGAAAACAATCGGACCATCTTTCATAATGATTGAGTAGAAAATAAAGCTTATAATGTGTTACCAATTTTTTTTATGATTTGACCTGCTGACCTGCTTTGCAACCCCATATGACCCATTTTAAGGCCAACCTAGAGTTAACCATGACGCACATTCTCACTAACTATCAAACTGATTGGGTTAAAATGTGGCTTCTGCGGTGTTAACAATGTTTTGCTATTATTTGACCCTGGGGCCTAGTGTTTTATCGCATGTGATCAAGTCTAACACTTGGCCTAGAGTTTTCAAAATCAAACATTGTGATTTTCAAAATGATAGGGTGGAAATATGGCATCTTAAGTGTTAACAAGGTTGTTCTATGATTTAATTCCTTGACCAAAAGTGACCAAGTTTCAAACACGACCTCGATTGTGTAAGGACTTACGTTCCTACTGACTGTTATGATGATTTGGTAGAATATGTGGCTTCTAGAGTGTGAACAAGGTTTTAATTTTTTAACAAGGTTTATATATTATTTGACCTGGTGACATATTTTGTTACCTCACAGGACCCAGTTTTGAAATTGGTCTGGCTATCATAGGGACAAACTTTCTGATCAATTTTCATGATGATTGGAGTTAATGTGTGGCCTCCGGAGTGTTACCATTTGTTTTCTATTATTTGACCTGGTGACATAGTTCTTGGCGTCATGCGACCCGTATCGAACTTGTTCGAGATCTGGTGGCCATACACTTTTGGTGCAAGTGTGGTCAAGTATTGAAGACGAAAGGACGACGAAGGCTTAGCTGTACTTATAGCTCACACTAAGCTGTACTCAGGTTGGATAATTACTTAACAATTTTTTATGCTCTTGCTTCGTGTGCAAATTAGCAAAAGCAAACCAAAGATATCGCTGCATCATTGCTTTTATTGTCTTTACAAACCTGCAAAACTGTAAAAACATTTTATCTTTTTTAAAAACCCCAAAAATTAGCTAAAAACCCTGAACTAAAATAATATTATATAAACAAGTATGCCACATAAAAAATACAACATGGTCTCTTTTTACACACCGCGTTTTTCTTTTCAAAAAAATATCCGGTTATTGGCACCTACCCGAGTAATACTCAACTTGAAAAAAAAGAACTTTTGGGGGTTTTATCAGATAATTTTCAGTTCCAAAACCAGTCAAAACTCATTTACTTTTGGTCTGAATCTTTCAGTGCTTAAAGGCCCTAGATAACATTTACAAGTATCTCTCTTTTTATCAAGAAACATGTTTTACTGACAAACATGAACTTTATTTGTACCAAAAACCATGCTTTTCAAATCAATAGGTACATAATAGAAATATCACAGTATTTGTTTCAATGATTTTTGCAAAAAATAAGAAAAGCTTTCTGGCAACTCTTTTTCTTGAAGAAACAATTTGAATACGTAAAAAATGCACATGCCAACATTGTTTAAATGTGAATAGAAAATAGTTCTAACTTTATCCTATCAATAAATTTATGTTAGTTTACCACAACAAATTTACTCTGAAACCTTGTCATTTTTTAAAGGCAGTCACAAATACGCAATTTTTATATACAGTAAACTCCGCTTATAACAAACTCCTCGGGACCTATAAAATTGTTCCTTATATCCGGAGTTGATTATATCCATATATGGAACAAATTTCTTATATAGAATGTACATAATTTATATTGAGCTTAAGAGTCATTATTTTGAAAGTGACAATGACAATGACATGAAACTAGAACGCAGTGGAACTATCCCCATTTATCTAAAAAAACGCCTTTACATGTAAGTATTCTTTGTTTGAGTTGAAATCTGCATCTTTTTACACAATATTGACTTTTGACCTTGAATATGACATTGACTTTCATTATGTCAAAAAAATAAGTTATCAAGCTTAATGTAATAAATTTTATCTAAAGCAGAGATGGGATTATAAATGCAAATATAAATAAAACAGCAAAAAACAGATGCATATTTGGCCAGTTTTTCTCAAATGGCGGCCATCATAGACGCCATTTTGGTTTTCTGTCGACTCATACCATTCGGAGCGAGTTCACTTCCAAGAGACTTTGATTTTCATTTTGATTTATAAAAGTCACTGTGTGCAAGTAGGGACCAGAAACCTATTTGTATAAACTGTACTATAAAGTGTGGTGGGTTCACATTCGAATGGAGATTGTATATTGATTGAAATACATTTGTATACAACGATCGCGTAGTTTTGGTGTATGTTTTCCATTTACCAACATTTAATATTTGATTGTTTTAAAGAGACGCCATCACATTAGACTGAGATTTATTAACTCCTGCAGCTATCGGAGAGTGGCTAAAACGTTTACCTTATGTTAAGTGACAAATTGCGCCTAAATTGACAATTAAAATAGATACAAGTCCTAGGTCGTATATTCTCTATTGGCAGATGACTCTAGAATAACTTTACTTCTAAAAAGTTCTAAATATTGATATATTAAAACAATATTATAAGTTAGTAGTAAAAGTGTCAACGTTACATTTTTAATAATAACCTGTATGTGTTACCGCTTTTCAGGATTTTAAATCTCGTGATGGTATTAACATTAAAAATTAAAAATAGTGTTGAATTGTCGATAACTGAAGTCGCTTACAGAGTGAGTTAGTATTCAACATCACAATCTTATATATTGAAAAAAAAAGAAATTTAAAAGATGAACGTGGTCTACATCTCGACGAGATTATGTTGTTGTTGGCAGTTTACCTAACCATCGCTCCTCGATACTTGACACAAGACCTCCGTACGAAACTGCCAACTTTCACAAAAGAGAAAGAGCTATCTGGAACCAATGACCCTAAATATATGACCACGGAGGCAGACAAGATAATTATATCTATTGGCATAGAAACGAAATTTCTGATTACAGATATCTATTATGTCATTCAAAATAAAGTATATTGCTGCACACTAGTTTATAGTTTATACTTATTTATTTAAGCTCGATTGTGAGTCCGCTTCCTGAAAAAGCCAGTTCTTGTGGTACGGTCGTGACCCCAGTGGGGCTCGACTCCGCAAACTCCGGGATGAGCGGCAGACACATTAACCTCTACACCACCGCTACTGTTGCACATTCAATCGACATCCCTGATTCTAAGTTTAAGTGATGGGCATAGAAACGAAAATCTTGATCACATATTTTCAAATATCTATTTTGTCATTTATATGAAGTTCATAACACATTATATCGACATTTTGAAATTAGATCTTTGATTGTCGGTTTTAGTGATAAAAAGCATAAACTGTATGTTAGTGGATAGTTAGTGAAATGAAAGAAGACAAAGGCACATTTTCTTTACACTTATCTATTTTTATTTTGTAATTCCATTAAGACAGAATGAATGTAACCTAATCCTACAATACAGAAACAAATAAAACAGTTAAAATAAAACGAAAAAATAGTAATATTCAACACTTTATTGTAAAACAAATGTATTTCCATCGACTTTTATGGTATTAAGATGTTTACACAATCTTTAAACATGGCCAATAATCATCCTTATTATATGCAGCTGTTCTCTTTACATTAATCATACGAGCAAGTATGATATTTCAAAGTATAGAAGTGTTTTTAATTTAAATAAGAATAATAATATTGTGTCATTTAAAAAGAAAGAAGATAACTTATGTATTCCGAGATGTGTAGGTGTTATTGTACAACAACACTGACATTCGGATAAGTTAGCATACCCTTAACGTATACATTGCCTGACATTTTGATACATTTACAGTTTCGTCTTGAATGAAATAACGTAGCTTTAATTATTTAGCCGCTAAGTATGAAATTAGGTGCATATAGCTCCTGATTGAAAATTAAAGGCAATTATTTTATGTAACTTAAAGGAACGTGCGGTATTAGCAGTTTTAAACCATAATAAAAAGTTATTGTAGTCAGCTTAAAATGTTTGGCTTGTAGGAAAATAATATTACACGAGGTCATTACAATATAATTATAGTTTACCGCAACAACAAAACTGATGTCAATTAATAATTAATTATACTTCTACTAAAAATAATGATATTAATATAATGATAATAATTATGTAACTATTTTATTTATTATATTATATTGTACACAATTGTAATTATTGTTTTAATTCTGATAAAGATAAAAATGAAATATGAATAAATAATAACAATAATAATAACACCAAACAGTATAGTCGAGATTATATCAATATTGTACACTAAACTTTATCTATTGTTTTTAGAATTACTGTATTACCCGTTATCAAGTACATCTACACACATATATCTGATTTAGTTAAATTGTATGTGAATATGTTGACAAACTATAGCATTTAATTACATTTTGAATCATAACTTCGCATACCAATTATTCAATCAATATATCATGCATGGAAACAAGTTTACAATTCTTGAAAAAGAAAGAAAGAAACTCAAGGAAACATGTATGCTATCAGTTTTATCAGTTATTTGGCTAAGTTCTAAATAGATTTAGCTCCTATCTAACTAATGTTAGGTTTAAGAGAATGAAACATTTATGCACATACTTTTTATGCCTCCAAAGGTGGGCATATTAAACTGGAATCGTCCGTCCGTGAGTCCGTCCGTCCGTGTGTCCGTACATGCCCAGTAGACATTACGGGGTTAGGGTTTGAGTACAACTTAGCAGTGTGAGGTTCTTTGAGTTCATTCCGTCATTATGGGGTTAAAATGGTATTGTGGGATTAAATAATTTCATTGTGGGGTTAAAAAAGATCAAAGAAAGATCAAAGGGATAACCTCACAAAGTCCGTCTGGTAAGAACGTCCGTCCTTACAATTTGTAGTGTCCGGGCTGTAACTTTGTCATCCATTGCCATCCATTGAATGATTTTAGAATTGCTTAGCACAAGTCTTCAGTACATCAAGACGATGTCCACGTGCACGACACACGTGCCTACCTCAAAGATCAAGTTCACACTTAGAATTTACAGGTAATGGAATCCTGTATATATGCATACATTCGTGTCCGGACTGTAACTTTGTCATGCATTGAAGGATTTTGAAATAATTTGGCAGAATGTTAAGCATATCCAGACGACGTGTCGCGGGCAAGACCCACGTCTCTACCTCAAAGGTCAAGGTCACACTTAGAGTTTAAACGTAATGAAGCCCTGAAAGCATGGTAATTCTGTCATGCATGAAAGGATTTTGAAATTACATGGCACAATTGTTGAGCACATGGCGAGGACACAAACCGTGAGACACCTTTTTTGGGGCATTCGTCACTAACGAGGGACATTTCTTGTTTTGTTAATGTTTTAATATAAAAGTCGTTATGAGTAAGCATTTTAATTCTTAAAGAAATATTTGAGTGAGGCAAAAAGCATCTCAGTGAGACCCCAAATGAATTCCAAAGAAATTATATTTGTATATTAAATTCAATTCCTTCAGTTTCAATGGGCCGCTGTTGCTCTACCCTGTGCGACTTTTGTAATATGCGTGAAGAAAAAATAGAACATATATTTTGGAGTTGTCACTACGCACAAATATTATGGAACAACCTTTCGAAGTTTTTAGAACAGAAGAATCACATACGCGATTAATTTTATCATATAAATCATGAAATTATATATTTTTCAATTGAACATAAAAAATATTTGAAGTTTGAAACTTTTACGCATTATTTGCAGATAATAATAAATATAGAGAAAGAAATAGCCCTCATACAAAACAAAATCGAACAACATTACAGGAAGTGGTCTTTCTTGAAAGCAATATAGAGAATCACATAATGAAACCTTTTTTTCTCACAGTAGGTTGTCATAGATATGATTTACAAAAACTATATCAAAATGAAATGAACGAAATTATATTGCATGAAAACGATCTAAAATGTCAAAAATCTCATATTCCTTTGTAAAAAAGGCATATTGATAAACAAAATTATATCTTTTTTGAACAAGGAAGGCAACAAGTTTACCTAAAAGAGGTCTTTATTGCACTTTTGAAATATATGAACAATTATATATATACTTGATTATATTGTTAAATATAATTGTTTACAATAATGATTTGAAAATAAATAATAACAGTTACAAAAGTCTAATTTAAAACTCCAGTTGCATTTTCTTATCAATTTTAGCTTGAACTCATAAACTCAACATATCATTTTTTTCCATAAAACATATAAATAAATGCTGTATTTTGTGTCTTCCAAATTATTCGATTTAAAGCAACGTTTAGAACAACATACAATAAAAAATCTTTGAAACGTATTATCTACAATTAAATGTAATCAATTCACTTACCTGCAAATATCCTCTTAAATTATTTTTAAAACACTAAAGTCAATGCTAAAACTAACCGAAGACATCGTGTCCCAATAGCTGTGGCTTTGATACAAAAGTGAATCTTTAACACATGCCAGAAATAAAGTAGATGAAAGGGGCGGTATAAACTATTGTCAGAATACTTTTCATCCGTAAAAAGAAACGCCTTTAATAAAGCAAAATCGTGAATCGCACTGTTCCTCCGAGGTTTTAAGGTATTTAAGTCAGCTTAAACACCAGTAAACTAGAACTATTGTTTTCAGTTTCAGAGACAATATAGAGAAGGTCCTTTTTCAAATAATTTTGAAGTACTTACTATTTAGAATCATTATTATTATACCACATAAACAGAATGCATTTTTATCACATTGATGACTGGATAAATAAAACGTGTTTGGCAAAGTTGTGTGTCAAATCCTAAACCTCAATTCCTAAACTGTGATAGATAAATGTTGATATTAATTTGTGTATGCTCGAGGTAACTTTCACATGACATTGTGAAATTATTTGAACTATTTTTACAACAACCAGGTTTATGTTTTATCGTCGTAATTGGTCTAAGTGAAATAAAAATATACCATACAAACGTTGTCATTTTATCGAGACACCAATTCAGTACTACACTTGCTGATTTCATTACTCAATATCATACAAGGATAAACTGTTTATGGGCATTTCTATTTTTGTAGAATTTGAAACGCTGTCGACTCGTTCAAGAAATGCAAACGTTTCGTGCTTTGAATTGCGAACATTTGGTCAAAATAGTATTGTGTTCTCTCTTACGTAGCATTGTCATCGAGAGGAAATAGTAGTTAAAAAGATTCTAAAACATACTGTAGAGATAAAGGGACACCGTTTGATTCGGTATTTGATCTAAGCGAGTGTTGTGTTCATGTCGACGATGTTATGCATAAGATAAAACAACGAAAACAACGTCTGGTATTCACAAATTTGAATATATTTCGATCTTTATTGAAAACAAATTTACTAGAGACACAAGAGTACATTTCATTGAAAGAGGTAGACGTTGTTTAATTTGTTTATGCATCATTAAATCGAAAAATTGCTGTTTTTTATATTTTTTGAAATAAATATTTTATTGTAGGTTTCCATTCACTTAGATAGATACTTGATATTTAATTTATTTTCATCCCAATCCGCTATTGCAGTTATTTTGCAATTGTCACATTGATTTCTTGATACATGTATTTGTTGAGTATTGGTTACCATTTGTATGCGTATTCTATTCGTGTAATTATCAAAACAAGTAACATTCGTTCTAGTATTTAAAACTAATACCCGATGATTTAGCAGAATATACTATCATATTTCACTGTGCTATTTAGGTAAGACAGACGTTTTATGGCGTATTGTCTTCTCTGCTATAGTCAGAGGTGATATATATTAGACAACGGGCAATGGCCGATTTGGTACACTGTTGTTATTTATTTTATTATGGTACTTTAATTAGAGGAATGACCCGGTGTCTTTACACCAATGACTGACACATACAATAAACTGATCATTACCATCGAGGCGTAAATAGACACGATAGTACGGTAGTAATTGAATTGTACACTCCTTTAAAAGGCGATGGTTTTAATGTTTGAACAGATTGTATCGCACGTTGAAAATTTGGGATAAATACTTCATACCAGATGATAACATCATTTTTGTGACACTTTATGGCCACATAATTTAATTTATGTCTACCGGCTCTGTAATAGAAATGTGTTTAAGTAAATATCAAATACGTTCTCAAGTAGAACTGAAAGTGTCGAGACTAATTTGTGTTTGTAAGATATAACTGTCACATGTGCTACCATATTCAAAAGCGGTTATCAATAGCAACGCTTATTCCTTGCTGTTGTTGTGAGTCTTGATATAGGAATACTTTTGAAATATAGTATGACTGCCATCATGGCATAATTCTTATAATAGCAATAAATTGATTCATTTCACATACGCAAGTTAAAATGTCATCATATTTACAATGCCAACATACGTTAGTTCATATGTCCTTATGGCTTTAGAGACAATGCTCTTTTATAGAAGTGAAACTAATTATGCAATGTATATATTTAGTTATATTTTGAGAAAAACGATATACTTAACGTTTTTGCACTAATACTATTGAGTTACGCAAGGTATATCAAAATTTAGATGTAATTATATTTAATATTTATCACAACCTTAAAAGTATGCCCTCACTTGCTCATGCAATTGTTCTGTTGTAGAGATAAATTTTATGAACTGTATTTTATTATTTTTGCAATATATTTACTGAGTTAAAATGATAAAGAACTTACACATTCTCAACGATACAGATTTTTGATAAAAAAAGAACCACAAAACTGTAATAACTGGGTACGGCAAAAAACAAATATCCTGGTGCTATCCCGAAATTAGTTTTCATTACCGTATGTTTTATAATATTTGAGTTACGCCCGACATAAATGTTACATTGCTACAGACGCACTGGCGAACGGGCAAGATCAAAATAACACGTCCTTCCCCTAAAAAAGGAACAATACTTAAAACACACAGCAGGATATGATAAACAATGTTGATGTCGCGTG
>JAUMHA010347349.1:0-14122 GCA_032359765.1 Saxidomus gigantea | reverse complement strand
ACGTAGTAACATTTTAAGTAAATTGTAATCTTAAGAGTTTTTATTTTTTGTATTATATGTATGTGTTTTGCTGGTGTTTTCAAATTTAAAGGAGATAATGTTAGGTTAGGACATAATCTATGTGGAATATGTTCCCTCACCGTCTTGCCTGTCCAAAAGTGTGTATTCGTGTATTTTCTCTGAACACGAAATACGTGTAACAACTACAGTACCATGTACTTTCTTCATTCTTTTAAAATCAGTTGTTACAAGAAATAAGAAAAACACGGACAGATAGGTAATCGGCGTGAAATGATATCCTTAGATACATTTATCTCGTTCTCACGTTCCACTAGGTTTCAATAAGTCAGAAACTGCTGTTGGTTACGAGAAGAAAATAGGGTACGGTATAAAAAAGCAATCATGAATCAAATTACAACTAACGATAATGGTGGTAATGTCGGACGAAATGAGGTCTATTATTGTAAAACCTTGTCAACACTTAGTCTTTTAATTTGAACATACATGAGAGTTTTATTCCCAATTTGTACGCTATCGAAACATGGTCTTTATATCGCCATAAAGTAATAGTTTATTGTTTGTCTTGCGTTACTTGTATAAGTTGATATTGGACATAGACCATATCAAATACACGGAGATTCAGAGTACGGTATATTGTGAAAGTAAACTCGATGTGTATTATACCTAATGCAGATGATGTTAAGGAACATCCTATTAGTGTTTGGCCATTGAAAATCAACTGCTACATCTATTTGAAAACTGTTTGTTGTCTTTTTTCAGATTTGTTTTAAAGGTCATTGCGCCGACTACCACCTTTGCCCAGATGGAATGAGTCAAAGTGATAGTGATGATCCGTAATCATCGTTATCATCATCACAACCATCGACAGCGATACAATGACGCCTGCTTGCCGAAACGTTTTGAACTTTGTATTGTCGAGCGTGTTTTAATAAACTCCGATATATTTTGTCTTTAAAATCAAATTCTACTGATTAAAGTTATTCCTGCAGCATATTTGCTTTTAGCTTAATTTTCGCTGAGCATTTACACAAACACACACACCTAAATTCATCTCAGGCACATGACGTCTCTATTTTCATTTACTGACGTCATCGGAAATCTACGCCTCAAAACTAATCTTGGTTTATTAATCATATTATTTTACTATTTATGTCATGTGACTGGATCACATTGCAAGACAAAATGACATCAATCGACATAAACACAAACCTAGTTATTCTGCGTTCTTTATTCTGTTCCTTGCCTGTTCATTTTTAAACAAAATAATTTGTGTCTGTTACATTGGTCATATCAACAGACTCATGTTCGCATTGTATCTCACTTGATATCATGGCATCTCACCATAAATTTCTATATTATATATTCATATTTTTCTATAAATAGCTAGACCTATTTGTAATATACGCACACATTTTGCTGTGGCCATGAAGCCATAGGACCCCCGGTAGGCCCAGGGCAAAGCCCTGGCCAGGGGTCCAGGGGGCCGAGGCTATGTATTTATTGTAAGGTGAACCTATGTATTTATTGTAGACGAAACGAAAGTTGATATGAAATGAAATTACAAAACTGTCAAACTTTGAAAAGTTCCATCTCCCAGTCTGTGTGATGTGAAAACTTTAAATTTGGAAAACCATGGCCCTTATACAAACTCTCTAGAAGCCGTTCCCCCTACAAGTAAGTTAGTGGGACCCTTCTTCGTTTTATGAATTGTTATTTATTATAAGGGGTATAAACATGTAGAAAAAGTTAAAAGCTATCACGGCGTTTATTTAAATAAGTTTAAATCATATTCTAAGCATACATGGTCTTGCATGTCCTGAAAACGTAAGGCCAAACGCTAGACTCTTTCTTTTCTTGAATATGTCCACACTCATCTCTGCATTAACTCAATGTCCACATGAACGCTCACAACTCCAATACGCCCTGGAGTCAGGCAGGCTCTCTGGTACGTCTTCAAACCTCTCGTGCTTTAATTACGATGCACGCAGAGTTCTAGAACATGTATAGTCTGTTTATATGATTTCTTTTGGAGTTTAAATACAGGCCATGCATACAGTAGTTCGTTCGCAGACGAGTTTGGTTTTGAACCGATTAAGAAACTTTTATACATTTTCATTTTTGCTGGACTCCAATAAAGGATCGAGTTTCAACTTCTTTAGCGTTTAAGTGACAAGAGGTCTGTTAACTTATATATGATAAGGCAATGTAACAAAACTGTACAAAATGATTTATTATGTTTCCGCAATATTGTCCAGGCGTAAAAGTGTGAATTAAAAGCTGACGATTATATGTCATATTCGCTTAACTTACTTATCTTTTTTAAAGGCATATGCATAGGTTGTAAGGTCTATAGTATATTTTAGCTGAAATATATTTCATTAAATATTCTGACATTTTTTGTTCAATAGTTTATCAATCTCGTTATTTGGACTACATTTTTTGTAATTTGGAGCTGTTGATCAAGAAGAGGAGAAGGCCCATTCGTAAAAAAGGGTTTAAACCGATTACTCCAAGCGTTGAGCGTTTACATCGCTTTGGTCTAAGGGAAATAACTGCATTACAAGAAAAAGAAATATTGTACATAGTTGCTCCCCTTGTCATATGTTTGAAACTAGCGTAAAATAATACTGGGACAAAGTTTACGACTTTCAGCATTTAAGAACAGTCGATAACGTATGTGTCATAACAAATTTTAGTATTATATATTTCATATTCTATTAAATAGTTCAGCGCTCTTGGATCTTTCCGATAATTATAAACACATACATTTATGATGTAGCCTGCAGCCAGTACCTCACGTGCTCTTTCCGTCACCATAAGATGACGATGTGGTAACTGTCAATCGTGACTTCGGAAAACATGAATAACGGACAACGTTACAACATTAGGTTGGGTATAATTTAGTCAATGGCGAGACCAAAAATGAGGTCCGAAAGAAAAACCACAGCTATCTTTGGTCTCTGGTAGCTTTCTTCTTTAACAAGACCAACTTGTATAGCTGTCTGTTAAACTTAACATTTTAGATAATCATTGAAGAGTGTTCCATTCAGTCCCTTAGATTTTATTCTGACATAACAAAAGCATTCAATTGACACATATCTTTCACATTCGTTGTACTTTTGAACAGGTTCGATGTAACATGTTTATTGTCATTTGTATACGATGTAAAGTGTTATTTGCTAAACCGTACACGATACGTACAAGCACATTCCATTTAAAAATAAAAATAGAAGCTAATGTTAACTTCAATCTGTTGATATTTTGAAATTTATTTACTGTTTGAAATGTTAAAAAATTCTGCTATATATACTGTAGTAAAAGTTTCAAAGTTACATCGTTAAAAGTTAACTTATCAACCAGTTTGCAAATCCCAATGGGGAGGATTGACAGGTTACTAAAGTTAGCAATTGTTTCCCGATTTCGTTGTTTCCTTTGCGATGTTAAAAAAGCACTTCTCAAGGTGAGTGTTGTTCAATGAGCACTACTTACTGTGAGTGTTGTTCAGTGAGCAATACTTACAATGAGTACTGTTCAGTGAGCACTTCTCACGGTTAGCATTGTTCAGTGAGTACTTCTCAAGCTGAGTGTTGTTATGTGAGCACCTTTCACATTGAGCATTGTTCAGTGAAAACAACTAACAATGACTACTGTTCAGTGAGCACTTCTCACGGTAAGCATTGTTCAGTGAGTACTTCTCAAGCTGATTGTTGTTTAGTGAGCACTCCCGACAGTGAGTATTGTTCAGTGAACACTACTTACGGTTAGCATTGTTCAGGAAGCACTTTTCAAGGTGAGTGTTGTTCAGTGAGCACTTTTCACATTGAGCATTGTTCAGTAAGCACTACTCACAATGAGTTTTGTTCAGAGAGCACTTTTCAAGGTGAGTTTTGTTTAGTGAGCCCTTCTCATGGTAAGTGTTGTTAAGTGAGCACTTATCACTGTGAGTGTTTTTTTTGAGCACACATCACATTGAGATTTGTTCAGTGAGCTCTTCTCAAAATGAGAATTCTTCGTTGAGCACTACTCACATTGAGCATTGTTCAGTGAACATTGTTCAGTGAGCACTTCTACCAGTAGTGTTGGTCAATTAGTGTTGTTCAGTGAAAACTTCTCACAGTGAATGTTGTTCAGTGAGCGCTACTCACGAAGAGCATCGTTCAGCGAGCATTGTTCAATGAGCACTTCTCACAGTAGTGTTGGTCAGTGAGTGTTGTTCAGTGAGAACTTCTCACAGTTAATGTTGTTCAGTGAGCACTTCTCACGGTGAGCATTGTTCAGTGAGAACACTCTACTCACATTGAAATTTGTTCAGTGAGCACTTCTCACAGTGAGTGTTGTATAGTGAGAACTACTGATGGTGAGCGTTGTTCGGTGATTACTTCTTACGTTGACCACTGTTTAGTAAGCAATTCTCATGGTGAGCATTGCTCAGTTAGCACTTATTACGTAGAGCATTGTTTAGTGAGCACTAATCACTGTGAGTTCTGTTCAATGAGCATTTCTCACATTGAGCATTGTTAACTGAGCACAACTCAAATTGAAATTGATTATTGAGCACTTCTCACAGTAAACATTGCTCAGTGAGCACTTTCACAATGAATATTGTTCAGTGAGCACTGTTCAAAGAGCACTTCTCACGGTGAGTAGATGTTCAGTTAGAACTTCTCCCAGGGAACATTATTCAGTGAGTACTCATGAGATACTTTGGAACTTCAAATTATATTATAATTTTGCATTACACATTTGAGATATTTTGTTACTGTGTAGTATTCATCTTTCGCATGACGAAAATCTAGCGGTTACTGAGCAGACAAACTTATTCGCTAATATTAAATTCACGAAAGGAGATTTCTCTTATAGTACTGCTATCTGAAATCAAAATTCCGTGAGATTTTCTTATTAGCGACGTGAGAAAATCGCAAAATATATATGTAGGATCTGCTCGTCCTTTGAGAAAATTATATGTTTTAGACTGCAGGCTTTCATTAAAATGAAGTATCAGATCGTTCTACTTGAGCGAGCGAAGCGAGCGAGGACAATTTGAACAATTTAAAGATATTTTTTGCTTTTATGCGAGAACAAACAGGTACGATCCAGATCTATCGCTTGTGACTTTCACCCACTCACCCTTTAATTTGATTGCATTTTCGGGACATTCGAGCTTTGCTTGCGATGTATACGCACGTGCGTATTGTGCATAACGGCAGCTACGCGCCTGATAATGCTTTCTTTGTCCGAGTTGTGTCTCACTCGTGCAAATATCAACTGTCACAAAGTAACTACACAAATGCAGTAACGGCAATTCTGTATTGATGCCGCTGGAAATCTACAACATTTGTCTCCCTTTAGTATAGTCTCTTGGCTATTATCATTAATTTAGCACATTTCACATATTTCTCAAAATTTAATGTACGTATATTAATTTCATATTCCTATTCTTCTTTTTTTCGTTTAAATTGTTTATTATATAAACGAAAAAAGGAAGAAAGAATAGGGATATAAAATGAATGTAACTATATGTACCTTGAAGTACCACGAGGTGATTTTGAAAGTTCATGGCATTTTTCTTTTATTTTGCTGCATAAACAAGGCGCAGATTGCGCTGTCGCAAACGGTCTGCGCAGGAGTTACTAAGCCTGTCGTACAAAGGAATTTTATGCCGAGTCGTACGTCAGTCGTAGATTCACTCGAATACGACTGGCGTACTATTTCCCGTGCGCATGTTTCCATACATGAAATGTTTTGTGCATATGCTAAGATAATCTGTTTTAAATCATGGGAACGTGTCTAGAAATATAACGTTTTGTTACAAAGATGTATTTCTAAAATTGCCTGTTTTATAAAGAATAAATAGCAACATGACTAGAAACTTAAAAAAATATAAAATTTAAAACTAAGCCATTTGAAACAGTTGCAACAAGTAACTTTGATTATTGACTCTTCTTAAAAATTTTCAAAGTTTGAAATAAAATATTTATGTAAATAGTCGTATAAAGAAAGAATTTAACGTTTTATAACTGAACTATAACATAGCGAGGGGTCAACGCGAAACTACCCTATCTCCTTCTATTTCTGTATACACTTAGAATAGTTTCGTGTTGACCCCTCGAATGTTTTATTAGATTGCGTCTAGCAAAGAAGAATAACAGAAAGCGAGGATGTCAAAAGTCCGATAAAAGAAGGCCCCAACACGGATTTCGCTTTTATTTTATTCAATTTTAAGAAGGTGTATGGGAGAGGTATGCAGACATCACTGTTTGATTCACAATACTATGTACTTGAAGCTCGAACGTCTTCAAACGTTTTTTCTAGATCAAACTAATTACATGTAAGTACATGTCATCAGTATGAGCTGTTGTTGTTGAAGGTAAGAATACGCTTTGCTTTATTAGATTTATTCATATGTGTCTCAAATCAGCCGTTGAACACTAAGAAGGGTTACCGTTGTCCATAACCCTGAACTGATCTATAGCTGTCTGAACATCGTCTCGATCAGGCGAAGTTATTCCGCTGCCCTTTAGAGCCGAATGTTGCCTTTACTCTTAACCTAGATTGATGAAATATGAGTTCCGTACATTTGCTTGCTATTTTGAAATTTTGTTAAAAACAATCCCCGAGTACTTCAAGAGATATTAGTGGACACGCAACAGACAGACGGACATACTGACAAATGCCCATGACAAAACCATATGTCACCAAACAGATAAGTTGGGAGCAAAATTACACCAAAAATATTGCTTTTACTGATATTTGACATGCAAATGTTTATAAAAATTTAAATCCTCTATAGTAGCGCCTACTCCATAGCAGTCGTGACTTTCATACTATATATTACTACACTAAGTCTGTTCTATTCCTCTTTGGACCCCCAACTTTGATCTGAACTGAAAAAACCTGAGCGGTTTTCGTATAAATTTTACCTGTTTTTTGATCTACAAAAAATAACCCTCGAGAATTTTAAGCGTTTTTGAAACAATCACGTCATTTTGTATAGATGCCGATTTTTATTTTTTCTTTGGAGACATTGCCATTGTTTACATCGGACGCCATTGACGTTTACTGTTACGCCAAAGTTCAATGTTTTTCACTAATATGTTCTGGGGCAATATTACAATGAGATGCATGGTCATTAATATTGAGCTATATAATAACAAAAGTAACGCTTAGACAAAAAAATAGTGAAAACTCTAATTAGATTTAGAATAAAAAAGAAAATCACAAAAATGCGGATTTTTACGTTTTAGTAAAAAATAATGGAAAAATAAAAAAGATGCATGGAAATATTAAATTTCCAGATACAAATATGCTATAAAGAGCAAAAATACATGCAATGGCGACAATAAACCAGTGGTCCATAATAAGGTGGAACAGACTTTAGTACTCAACTTGACTTACGCTACGTCTCGTTTACACTCAGATGTTATCTACGCTTAAGATCCTACGACCACTTTATTAACTGTACTCTACTGGTAAAAAAAAACAATAAGTTAAATTCACATGTTACTACTAACCATCGTATAGTACCTATACATACCGACAAAACCTAAATAAACTAGTTATTATAAAGAACCTCAGTCTGCTCTATTATTTTGACCTACAATTATTAATTAATTCGTTTTCTTTCCCGAACTGTTATGTGAGGACGAAATATTTCAGTCAGGTGTTGACTGATTAATCTAGGGTTAACTATTTTGTAATGTTGATAGTGTATATGCGGTTTTCTACGGTGCTTGTGAAGTGACATGTGATACATTTTTTTCTATTTCATAATTACGAAATTAAACAAAGCATCACATGTCACTTCACGGGCACCGTAGTTTTCAATGGTTACACATATTTTTAACGGCGACATTTATTCAAATGACACAATCAACAAGAAAAGACGATAAGACAATAGTGCGTTAGAAAGAGCTATCCAGAGTCTGAAAAATACAAACGACAGATATATCCCTACACAAAGAAAAAGAGCAAGAGATCGTAAGCGTTTTTATAAAAGTTAAAATGTTTGTAATTCTGATATATCCGACTATTTAAATATATCGTATAAATGACAGACTTTCGTAAAGTTGAATAGCGTAACCAATCAGAATCGAATGTATTAGAAATAGATTAACAAACGAAACAGTATGGTTTAACACAATCAAGGAAATGAATTAAACAGAAAGAAAAACGAATTTAATTGTAAAGATAAAGTTAAACAGTTCCCGGATGTTCTCGCTTCGATGTTGCTAACATTAATTTCCGCATGTGGTGTAATCATGATTAAATGCACGATTATATGTCTTGCGATTTCTCTAGGCTATAATGCATCTGTGGATTTTAAAAATACGAGAATTACAAAAGGAAATTAAACTACCGCCGTGTTTATATTAAGCGAATTATTTTTCACAGAAATAGTTTGTACTAATGAAACCCCATTGCGAAAAATTTAGTTTGCAGTAAAATCAACTTAGGTTTGTATGAGTGATATATAGGGATATTATTGTAAAAGCTTTAAAAGCCCTACCCATCCACTGGAACAGCTTTGTTTCTCTCCAAATAATTTCAAAAAATATGTTCTGTGGTTTAGCACACATGAAATAGTTTAGTTTTGTCTTAAAGCTACAATTCTGTTCAAAATTACCAGAAAAAGTACGGTCAAGAAAAGGTAAAAATTAAAAGAAAATAAGTTATGCTCAACCATGTCTTTCATTAGTACATGCACACACAATATCCTATCAAATTACTAGAAACTCATTTTATGACCCGGCGGCTAAAATACGTTTTGTCATTTTCCAACTATGTTAAATAGGAATAAAACTGTTGTATATATTTATGTTATTTAGCCATACCTTTCGCAATGCTTATTTTTAAAGATACTAAACCATTGATGAATGTATAACATTAAATTGCGATTATCATATTGAAAACTATTATCACTTTAAAACACGACCAACAGAAAGAGAGGCTATTTTTGTATCGTTATAGTGAAAATGTTAAACGACATTGAAACAAATGAGTTCAGACAGAATCCCTTTCTAAAGTGAGTAACACTCTACCCAGTTGTTTCAGATGATTTTGAGGCGTTATTATGACCACTATATTACTAAATTTATTTTCTTATACGAAAAACCCATTAACCTGTCTTCTGATAAACATATTCGGAACTAGAAAGTATTTTAAGGTATTGTCATTGGCTTACCATCTAGAAGAATTGTTTCAGATATTACACACAAAACACATAGCCGCCAAAAGTCCTGGTTCTTCTAATCCATGTCGAACGTTAAAAGCTGTTCTCTCTTAAAGCATACAAAATACTTTGAAATATATGTTATTGATTTATTTATACTACACTTTTCCGCAGGATATGTTTATTTTAACCGTAGAATCAAATATTTAATATAAGCACCATCAGAATATCATATTTCTGAAAAAGCCTTAATTCGGACACTTTAAAGCTACTCGCTCACAGTTTCAGGTGATCGCTCACAGTTTCAGGTGATCGCTTACAGTTTCAGGCGATCGGTCACAGTTTCAGGTGATCGCTCACAGTTTCAGGTGATCGCTTACAGTTTCAGGCGATCGGTCACAGTTTCAGGTGATCGCTTACAGTTACAGGTGATCACTTACAGTTTCAGGTGATCGCTCACAGTTTCAGGCGATCGCTTACAGTTTCAGGTGATCGCTCACAGTTTCAGGTGCTCGCTCACAGTTTCAGGTGATCGCTTACAGTTTCAGGTGATCACTTACAGTTTCAGGTGATCACTTACAGTTTCAGATGATTGCTTACAGTTTCAGGTGATCGCTCACAGTTTCAGGTGATCGCTTACAGTTTCAGGTGATTGCTTACAGTTTCAGGTGATCGCTCACAGTTTCAGATTATTGCTTACAGTTTCAGGTGATCGCTCACAGTTTCAGGTGATCGCTTACAGTTTCAGGTGATGGCTTAAAGTTTCAGGTGATCGCTCACAGTGACAGATGATCGCTTACAGTTTCAGGTGATGGTGAAAAAATAATATTTCTCCAAAATAATGAATTTAAGTATAATATTTAAAAGTTTCAAATTCACAGATGTACTCGACAGGAATTTATACTGGGGCCTTTCTAATTATCTGTTAGTTTGGAGAACTTTATTGTTCAATTAAATCAGACAGCGAGCAGATTGAAGAATACATTCATTTACCGAAGCATTCTTGTGTAATGTATAGGTACATCTTCGTTAGTATCAGTAACAACATGTTTTTTTTCTGTATTTCTTCATAAGTAACAGCTTAGATAGTTATGCCCTAAATATGACATTTTCTCTGACGCACTAATCACTAGTTAAAAGGTCAGGCTCGTTAAAATCTCGCTATCCCAGCTGACGTCTCCAAACCCTTCCATTTCCACACATATTAATAAAACTTTCTGTTTTGTTCAAGGAACCAAGAAAGAGCAGTCATATAAGTGCGTACGACTTCAAGATTTATAATGATTAGATACAATGTACAGTCATATCAGATAAACAGACCTCTGATAGTCTTAGATTAGTATGTCCAGAAACCTTATGAATATAATTACAAGTTTCATAACATTTATGTTCCAAGTAATGAAATAAATCGATTATGCACGGCGATAGACGAATTGGTCTGGCCTATAAAAGTACGTGTCATTAGATTCGCGCAAATAGTAATGTATTGGAATCTCCGATAAATACCGGTCTTTAACGGTACTTTGACGCTAAGCATACATTCGTATCATTCTAATTCTCCTGTCATATAAACTGTATTTACATATGTCATTATCTAAGAAACGTCTGTCAAGTAGGTCTGAATTGTCAATTGATCGCTCATTTGACAGGCAACAGGGATCAAGGCATTCTTCCAGATTAGCCATTTACTCGGAAATCGATTTTGAATTAGCATTTGTATGTTTTCTGTTACATGAACTGCTTCACTGTACTAGTACCCTCCGTTTAGCGTCAGTTTAGTTTAATCCGAACGTTACATTACAGCTAAAAAAGGCATTCTCTATAACAACGTGCAGGTTGTTTTCTCAAAACGTTTAAAATGAGCTAAATGTGTGTAAAATAAATGTGTATTTTTTAATATGGACACATGTCTCGTTCACGCGCGGTGACGTTTATCTACCAAACAATTTTGAAACAAGTGTTTTCTATGCAGGTTTTTACTGAATTACTACATGTAGTGATTTCGCTAATTTTACCGATGATTTCTGGAATGTTTCGCTAGAACCTTGAGATTTGGTTGCAATCCTTTCAGTCTTTTGCATTAAAATGATTTGAGGTTATCATAATTGCTCTTAGTTTTAGGGTATACCTCTATATAACTTCCGTGAAGATCTTGCTTGTTTATCTCTGTTGTCTTCAAACAGTTTGTGTATTTGAGTTTGAATATCCAATACACTATTCTACCCATTGATAGTTACATAGACTACATATAAAAGGTTTTTTATCAGTTGATTTTATTTCAGACACATATATTAATTTCAGCAGAAACATGAACTTGATACTGATAATATAGATTATTACGAATGAATAAATGATGTTTGCTTTCCGTTCCATTTACTGCTCCGGATTACCTGAAACACCGAAATGTAAAGCTTAAGATTCAGGAAATTCAATGCAGTTTCTTCTCACTATCTCCCAATTATTTGTTAAAACTTGCATGTAAGCGTTTACAGAACATGTCAGCATTAAGATATAGTAGATACTTTTCAAGAATCTGAAGTGGTAAATATCTCGAGGAAATAGAAATTGCTTACTTTGCTTTACAGTCATCCATAAACGAAGTGTGGTAAAGCAATCAAAAAGAGGTTCATAGAACATCAGACGATATTATTTATGACATTACAATACTAGAAACGCATCTGCTTTTATTGTAAGGTAAATACATAGCACATGTTAATTTAAAAGCCTCTTGCGTCACTTTACTACAAAAGGCGTCACATGTCATGTCAGATATAAATTAAGCAAGTCCGTAGGACGTTTGAAACCCAAACAATAAAACAGAGGAGTACACACATATTTGTAATTTAACGACATTCTTCCAGCGTGGACTTGAATGAGTAAAACATCTCTCAGCTATCAATAGACCCCCATCCAAGTTTCCATATTTATTTACACTTCTCAGTTTGTGCGAAACATGCATGACAATCATGAGACAAACAACAAATACAATACTTAAACATTGTGTCCGCCGCTGACCCGTGACGGCAAATCTATATATTTAACATAAAGTATGATAATTTATACACTTCTATAAATAGCATAATCGTATTTAGACAATATCAAAGAAGATCCTCTCTACAAAGACAGGTCTCACACTTCATCACATCTACACGTTACTTTGTGAGCAATTGTACTGTCTATATAATACTAGTCTGGTTTCCGACTTCCTATGATAGTTACGTAGTAAAAAAGGGAAGGAACTCCAGACTTCCTATGATAGTTACGTAGTAATAAAGGGAAGGAACTCCAGACTAATATAATACATGTAAGGCCAACTAATTACAGATTACAAACTGTGCACAGTTAAGTCATTTGGGCTTCGTCATTCCGTCTTTTATATGGTAAAGTATCCAGGTGAAAAATGTCTCCCATGCATCTTCTAAATCGCTGCACCAGTGCTGCTCAATATAGGGTTTGATTGTGTTCAGGAACGGTGGTAGAATACTCTGAAATAAAGACTTATGACTTAGTGTTTTATGATAGTAGAACGTCAGGAACTTCTTTTGTATGATCTTTAGTCGTTATCAGCATGAAGCTATTCAACATGATTTTGTTAAAACTTCTTTTAACCCGCCTCCATGGTCTAGGGGCCCAGGCCACTATATTTTTCATGTACGACGCAATCTTAATAGAACAACCGTACAATAAACAGACCATTTTCTCAAAACGTTTACGTTGAGCTTAATGTATGTAAAATAATAAATAAAATCGTTTTTTTTACTAGAAGAATATACATGTTTATCGAAACAAATTTGCAATCGTTTACAATCAGTGTGCCAATATATGGACGTTATGCTATAAATAGCTATCCATATAAAAATATTGATGACGATTTCACGGAACAAGATTTACAACACGAACGATTTCCGATGTTTGCCGGAAGTTTTAACTAAAATTTTTGGGTTTTGTGACAATCCTTTTAAGTATCAAAATTAACATTGCTTTGAGGTTATTTAAATTAATCCCAGATTTAGGGTATGCCTCTTTAAAGGGGCACTCCCAACATCTAGGAGATTATAATCTCGAAACATACAGTATATGTTCAATGAACGTAAAATGATAAATGATTACAATTTCAAATAGGAACCTACGGCGAGAAATGCCTCATTTTACCACATTCAATCAATATAGAGGCTTTCTGTTATAAATCGCTTTTAGATAAGTTATAATACTTCCAAGATTCTGTTATCTATGTTTTGGGGGTTATTTAGTTTGGCATCAGTTACAGGCTATGTCCCTTTAAAATAAGGGAGAGAAAAAACCACTTTCGATTGCTAACTTTATCAGTGTTTATCACTTATATATCGACATAGGATAATTAAACATACCTCCACATATTCAGCTGGAACTCCCTTCTTTGCATGCATCTTACCAAGTTCAACCAGAGAAGGAATCATGTAAGACGGATCATCAAGGTGCATAATGCAGTTGTCAATTGTTGTCATGACTCTTAAAGAATGTTTTCTCAGTAAACCAGTAAGTTTAAGTTCTTTTAACTCTTTTCCTTTAAATTCCTCGAACGTCTCCTGAAGTTCCGGTCTACTTTCAAACAGACTGCAAATGAAATAAAAGATATAATCAAAATTGAATTTTAATATATACATGTATTCTATTTCTATATATTTTCGTATGAGTCTTGCTAATGATCTAAGATCTCTATACAATTTGCAAGATAGTTATATAACTTGTAATTGTAGATTAGCATGCATCGATATTACATTGTATACCAAATGCGAAGTTTCAATGTTCACTGTAGTACCACCATCGATATTCGAGATACATGTATAGCACACTCTAATTGAAAACTATGCAATAACTATGGAAGCCTTGGAGGGCCACTTTTGAGTTTCGACTTACGGGTGTTTTTTACTTTTGACTTATGACTTCTGACTT
>JAUMHA010347128.1:0-14124 GCA_032359765.1 Saxidomus gigantea | reverse complement strand
AAGATTTTTAAAAGTTTTTTTCTATTTGAACCTATGAGAATTCAAGTGACCTCCCGGGCGTGACCAATTTCGACCTGGGGTCATGCATTGAACAATTTTAGTAGAGGTCCACTAGGCATTACTACATGTCAAATGTGGTTTCAGGGAAGATGTTTAAAGTTTTCCTATATAAGCCTATGTAAAATCAAGTGACCCCACGGGCGGTGTCAATTTTGATCATGTTCATGAGGTGAAGAATCTTGGTAGAGGTCCACTAGACAATGGCACATGCCAAATATCTTAGCTCTGATTTTCCTTTCCGTTGCCATGTCAACCAGCGTTCTACATTGAATAGATTGTTTTAACAGCTATGATATAGCTTCTTGCAAGAAACTCCCCTGCCACGTTTCATGGTTCAGATTAAATATTGTGCATAGTTAAACACTAGACCAATCCGCAGGGAAATTCACGGTGATGTGAACCGAAAGGATTTCCAGGGAATATTTCTAAATATCTTTGTATCCCTTTTAGTTCACCTGACCACATTTAAAGATCGTTGGATTTCCGTGTGCCCGGCTCCCGGGGGTCACCTGTTTTACATAGCCTTTATAGGAAAACATTTAAAAGTCTTCTCCAAAACCACAAGGTGTACAGCTTAGATATTTTGTGTGTAACATTGTCTAGTGGACCTCTTCCAAGTTTGTTCAAATCATGCCCCTAGGGTCGAAAATGACCACACCTAGTTGGCCACTGTTTTTTCAGATAGCGTGATAAAGGAAAAACTTTATACATTTTCTCCGAGTCTAAGTCTAGAGCTTAGATAGTTAGTGCGTAGCATTGTCCAATGGGCCCCTACTAAGTGTGGTCAAATCTTACTCCTGTGGTCAATATGGCCCCGCCCCGGGTGTCACTTGTTTTGTATAGACTTAAACCCGGAGAAAAATATTTGAAATTCTTCTTCCCAAAAACCACAAGGCCTAGACCTTAGATACTTGGTATGTAGCAACAGCAACAAGAACAATACTAGGCTTAAATTTGTTGACACAATTACACAATCTATCGACAACACCGACACACAACCTGATAGAACTGAAACAGATGCAAGTATTCAGCCGAGGAATAAACTAAGTATACTATGTACAGAAACCAATGGACAACCAGAACATAGCGACGGTGGATACGTTCTCATCGAGCTCATAAACTAGTAGCAGTTAGTAATACACTGGAACGACAGACAACTTCACAAAGAATGGATACCATTAGCAGTAGCCTATACACTACTACACTAGGACCTCACTACACATCAAACCAACTAAAAGGACTAGACCCACAAATGAAAACAGTAACCTATGAGCTCCGAAAACCTACTCCGCACATACCTACAAGACTATTCAACAGAAGCAACATACATTGAAAACAACATCACATCTCCACGAACATCAACTCAAAACACAGAAAATAGAACAACGTAAACAACTATTGACAACACAGATAACAGACACAAGAAAAAAAGTAAATCAAATAGAACAACAAATAAACAACATGACACAGCTAAAAGACAAACATGACAAAGTTCTACAAGAACAAAAGTAACACATAAACAGACTAAAATATTAATAGACAATCTAGACGCAAACGACAAAGTCGGATTCTTATCAACACTACTCGGAGTAATAACTGGCACAGCAGCAGGCAAAGGAGCAGCATTCGCAACAGCAGGAGGAAGTATACTAGGACAAACAGAAAATGCAATAACAACAGCACTAACAAATGTAGCATAAAAAACAACACAACATGTAGCAGCAGATGTTTCAAACAATATAACAAACGTCACTAAAAGAATAAATACCATAACGCAACATAAGATGGCGCAGACGACGCAACGCGTTAAACACATAAAACAAAAAAGTAAACTCCATAATAACTGGACTCTTAGAAAACCGGAATCCTCAGTAAATCGGATGATTTTCGAAGTCCCGTTATTTCTTCTTCTTAATTCATTGTATAAAACTCTCAGGATACTGGGCTCTCAGAATTCCGGATTCCGGACGGCTTTTGGCTTTTTCTAAAAGATTTTTAACGATATTTATTTCCAGAAAACCGGACGCTTCATGTTACTGTGTTACTGTGTATTCAGAGAATTGGCCATATGAAAGGAAGTTATCAACTTAATACAGGTGTCATTTTCAAATGTTTACCAGTTATCAATCACGCATGTAAGTTGTAAGGCATGATAAATACATGTAGGTGTGATCTAGTATTTTGACTTGACTTGACTTGACTTTGAGTAAAATTTGCCGACTACAATTTAAAATGTTCCTTAAATAATAGCATAATTACACAACTCATTCAAATACGGCCGTAACTTTTGATCATTTGTTGGAGAGATATATTTAACGACAAACATCCAGATGAATAAAGCAAAATATTGGAATTTTAACAGGTTTTAATAACTACAACAATATATCATATTTAGTTACTATGCATCCAATTAGCTCCAATTTACGTGTCCATGTTTGTATTTACTTAATTAAGATCTTCATTCTGCATACCAGTTGGCGTATCCAAATGCTATATATATGTTTTATAGGGTATGATATTGTTTCCTAAAATATGATATAAAACTGTATTAGCCAACACAACAAAAGCAGCTAGAACATAAACAGTAATTGACAAAATAAAAAAACAACAGCAGGAAACAGAACAAAAACTAGCTCCCCCATAACATCGAAATAATTTGCATTCGAAAATTCTGTTAACTATCTACTGATACTGATAAACAAACTACAAACAGTCACACATTACAATCAGGTATTCGGAGGAGACGAAGCTTACGTTAAATTCAAGAACAAACGAAGTGAGCTCCTTCATCACAAGTCGGTACTACTCACTTCAAATCAGACCATTTGAAGATACGTCACAAATGACATCGTGTCATTAAGCACAAAATGTTCAAACACATGTACATGATACCCAGCGCAGTTATCACAAGGGACGAAAAGGGGAAAGGACCCAAATACAAATACTTTGCTGAAGTATTTTAAAATCTAGACCACATCCTACAGCACGAAGAAATCACCCTCACCCGTAAAGAAAAAGAAGGAACAGAACCAAGACACAAGCAACTAAGAAACATCTGGAAATGCAACGACACCGAGGCATTCATCAACCCGGAAACGGAAGAAGTCATCTACAACAGACATGACAGCGACGACTCGATGAAGTCACTTTTATCAACATTCGACATGTAAGCCAACAAAGGACAAAAGGAACAAGGCTTCAAATCTTCAGCAATATGAACACACGAACAACTCACACAATACCTATAACTATAAACTATAAACTCTTTATTGCATAATAAGGCCTCCGGCCCATACACAAGACATATATACATGTACAATAATTGAAATAAAGTGTGAGATATCAGGAAATACCAAGACACATCAATTGGCATCGATAGCTCAGTGGTTATGGCGTTTGCCACCGGAACGGGAGGTCCTGGTTTCGAATCCCAACCAGAGCACGAGGTGTGTCCTTGGGCAAATATACTGATGCCACGCGTACCTCAGTCCACCGAGATGTAAATGGGTATCAGTACTGCAAAACTCGCTGCCTCTCCCTCGCAAGCGTGATACAATCTGGAATGAGTGTTCGGGAGCAATTCAATAAGCTACGGAGCTTTCTTCGTAGTCGAACTTAAATGAATTCGGATAAATTAAACAAAATCAAACCAAACGACACAAAAAAATCGAAGACGAAGAACAGCAAAAACTCAATACAAAATACATCCACTTGACGACACACCGCTAGACAGAAGACAAATTCCACAGGCATCATCCGAGTTCAGAGGAATTAATCTAAACTATCCACGTTTAAAGCAAGGACACAACATTAGACCAGCACCAATACGAAGACTATTTAGCAACCTAGCTTCATCGATGCACTCCCGCCGATAGAAAAGATGTTAACAGCTCATTGCACATTTAGAACTCATTGACATGATAAAAAAAGTGTTAGTGTAATAACACAACGAACACAATTTCCTCCGTTGACGGAAACACTAGAATCATATCCTCCGAAAGAAATAGACCTACTTCTCCCACCACGAACCTGGTAACGTCAGCTATGGACAATGTAATCTTTGAAATCAACGCGACGCACGACGTACGTCACTTTGCAATACGCCCTTTGAAGAAAATCATAAAAATGCAGGTTTTTACATTTGAGTAAAAAATAATGGAAAAACTAACAGATGCCTGGAGATATTAAATGTCTAGATATAACTGTGCTATAAAGAGCAAAATACTTGCAATTACACTAAAAAAATAGCGGTACAAAATAAGGTGAAACAGAATTTTATGGTTTTGTATCATAATGACTGTCAACATCTGACCTCGAAAACATTTTATCCTCTAAACTCTGGGTCCATACATGTATGTAGTAAAACTTGTATTAGTTTGAACACTATAAAGAACGGTCATTCATATTTCAGCCCACCAGCAATTTAATGTACAGTTTATTTGTGACAATGTGACAGTCACATGACAGGAGAGTCCACTGTCACATTATCTTAAATGAATACTAGCACATTGTCGCCACCGATACTTAGGGTTTAGACCCGGTCAGCTTCGTCCCAGTTCATGATTACATGTTTACATTTTGATACAAAAGCAACTCATATATACACAGAAGAAATTAATTAAAAGTATTTTTTCAAATTCTCGTTTTCACCCAAGTCTGTCACATATCAATATTAAGGTATTATATTTATAACTATCAAATATAATGAAAGCGGGCCATATACTAGCTTGTTTAGAGGGCTAAACTTGTTATTTACCTGTTTACACTTTTAAGCTATGAATACCCGAAACAGAAACACCGGTGCATGTAAAAGTAGTACTTCCTTGTCTCGCTTTGGAATATTTAATATGATTGGAGTATAAAATGAACACAGATGTCAATATCTGTTTTCGAACGAATGTTTGAAGACGGAATTATTATTTACAAATAAAATTATTACAATTATGAGGTAGATATTTGATATATATATATACGATAATATATATAAAATCTGATAATCAAGATGGTAAAACATACAGGGATTCTTGTAGCTTTAAACTGCATTTTACTATTTTCGAGTGGCGAAATTATCATCGAAGGTGATGTTGTGATAGCCGGATTATTTGGTATTTACGAACCAAATGGTGAGAAATGTAACTACGATGTTGACGTGAGTTCAGTGATGACCGTAGAAGCTGTGAAATGGTATATTCAGCAATTACACGAGTTTGGCCAACTACCTTTCCGTATAGGTACGTTTGTATTACTGTTAGTATAACTTTGGTACTGCTACCGATGATGATGATGATTATTTTTTATTATATTTATTTATTTATTTTATATATATTTCATGTAAATGATGACGATAATTAAACTTTAACGATGACGACAATGATGATAATGATAACGATAATGATGATGACGACGATGATGATGATTGTGATGATGATGATGCTGATATTGCTGGTTATGATAGAATTGCTGATGATAATGGCAATGATATTATGATAAACATTTAATGAAAAGTATTGTAAAGTGCGGACAACTTCATGTCCCGCACTTGATTTCAAGCCAAAGGCGGACATTTTTAAATAGTCCGCAAATTTCAGATAACATTGCCGCAATGTGTAAAACGGACTTCTGAAACGTTGTAGAAATCTGTAAAACATTAGTCTGTAAACAGGCTTATTTTGCATCTCATGAAGGTGAAGCTGCTTTAAACATCTGAACAGAACTAGCGAGCTGTAGCCTTATAAGTTTTCATTTGCAAGAACAGGATTGGTTTGCAGTTGCTACGAAAAGGGCAGGCGTCGGGGTAACAGCCGCTCTTGTTATATCAGTTATAATTGTAAATTTTATTTTGAAATAGGTTTTGAATCGTTCGAAACATGTTGGCTAAACAGTCAGGCGGCGCTGCATGCAGTCGAGATTCTGAACAGGGCACAGCGTAATGAAACAATTATAGGTAAGAACTAATGATTGGTTATAACTTTCAATAGGAAAAATCTTCCAGTTGATGCTATATAAACTCCCTATAGGTTTAACGTCTGATAGGAAAGAACCTTTAATTGGTAAGAACTTCTGGTAGGTAAGAACTTTTAATAGGTAAGAACTTCCGATAGGCAAGAACATTTAATAGGTAAGAACTTTTAATTGGTAAGAACTTTTAATAGGTAAGAACTTTTAATAGGTAAGAACGTCTGGTAGGTAAGAACTTTTAATAGGTAAGAACCTTTAATAGTTAAGAACTTCCGATAGGCAAGAACTTTTAATAGGTAAGAACTTTTAATAGATAAGAACTTTTAAAAGGTAAGAACTTCCGATAGGCAAGAATTTAACTAATCCGATAAAATAAAGCTTTAGAACGTTCTAGATAATGACATAAAGCAAATATTTACAAAACGGAATTGGTGTTGAAATATATGACATTGAGTGTTACGTGCGATTATAGCCATGCATCAAATAAAGTACACCATAATAGGGCCTACAATGGACATTTACCTTTTTGCATTAAAAACTTTCAATGAATTTTAATAAAAAGTATTTTCGAACTTTTTTATTGTTATTTCATAATCTGTGAATTATTATTCAAATTTTTTAAAGTGTTTAATGAAAAAAGGTAAATGTACAAATAAGAATATTTTGAGATGTTGATCATTGTCGTGACAGAACTAGCAAAGATGTAAATAGTCTTACAGGTAAGAATACATTGCAGGTAATGATGTTTGTTTCTGTTCCTTGGGGTTTAACGCTCGCTCCGATCCGTATCTTTGTTGTTTTTACACAAGCGCAGTTTGTCTATTAACCATATTTCCTTGGAAAACCCAGTACTACAACCCTGACCTCCGGAAACTAAGCATGTAAGAGATGGCGGTGTCAATATATACCCAAGGTCAATGTTTTTTTCAGGAGTAATAGGGCCCGATAGAAGTTCTGAAGCCCAGGCTATATCCCATATTTTAGGCGCCGTCCCAAAAAGAAATCAGCTCGTTCAAGTGAGCTTTTCAGCAACAGCGCCAGATTTGGGCAATGACAAAGTGTATCCGAATTTTATCCGAGTTGTCCCAAATGATGAAATACAAGTGGAGGTTTGTCATATTTCTAAATCGAGAGCCTACTACATTGTATATTTAATTTATTTATTGTAAATTGGTGATGTTCACGTTACGAAAATTTCGCGATATGCGAATTTAAGGAGAAATACATGTAGCTGTAGTAAATCTATGTGAAAGAATCTTTCGCGAGATTTTAATTTAGCGAAATGGGAAAATCGCGAAATTAGCGAAAATATAATCACCGCGATAATCACCCAATGTACAATATTGAATTTTCACATCACATAGATTCTACGAATAAAGCCGAATTATGTCAGTGAGAATTTTTTAAGATACAATTTTATGGCTAATAGTTTAGTAATAATAATTATACACTCAACAGGTTTAGAAACGCAAAAGTTGCAAAATATTTCTTTTAACAATGTTATCGTGTTTCAAATTTATTCGAATTTTATACACAACAAAAACAATATAAAATTGAATTCTTGTAAAAGTTTCAATAATTCATCACAAAAAATGACTTAAATAGTAATAAAAACAATAGCATCATTCAAATAAACAATGTTCAACAGGAGAATTATTTGCGTTTCTAAACCTGTTAAGTGTAGTGAGATAATTTAATACCGTATTATATGTGATACATATACAGAAAAAGAACCGTATTTTTCGTGTAGACTTCTTTCTGCAATTCTTAATTAAGAAACATATTGACGCAAAAATTAAAATCTCCAAAAACTGTTTTTTAGGTTGTATTATCCTCTATTTGAAATGACCATATTTTGATAATGGTAAACAGTGATGTTCAAACACAGTTTCTGTTTTGTTAACATGTTAAAAAGAGGTATACGAGAGTTAGAACGTTTCGTATCGTCAGATAGAATAAAGAGAAAATCACTAAACAGACAGGAGTGGATTTTTGATTATTGACTAGGAAAGTCAAAATAGATCTTCGCAGATTTTCTCCAAAAGCTTTTCACATAACTGTAAGGCTTTTTCCCCCGAAAATTGATACTGCCACTGTTTCATTAGAATAAATGTCTACTGACGTTGCGCATTAAATTATGAAATTTACTTTTTGACATTGACGCCTTTGGTGAAGAAATTGATGTTAAAAAATATACAGTATTCGGGAGAAATAAAAACAAGTTTGTTTGACCAGTCAGAAGGCGGAAGTTTTTGCCCAATACGGAAACTAAACAAAAACATCTTTGTTTTCAAAAGTATATTATTCAAGAACAGATTTGAAATCCGATAAGCGTAATGATGTAGCTCGTTTGATTATAACATTTCATTCAGCGTATCTAAACTGAAAACGAAACTGTGAGATGACGTAATATTCTCAATTTCGTGAAAAATGAATTCCAAGATTGTTTGCACAAATGATATCTTATGCGAAACGGTTTGAGAAAATTACCTTCATATCGATTGCAACTTAAAGGACTTATTTCCTTCAAACAACCGCCTTTGGGCTGTATGTCATTATATCTGTCTGCATTTGCAAAATTGCACATAATTATCTGAAAAGTTAAATCTTGAAAGTACTCTTGAAATCAAAGTACTGAAGTCACTAAAAGGCGGGTCGTGTGTGCAAACTGGTTTTAAAGAAAAAACATAAATCGAGTCATTTTGGCCAATGATCTACAATTTCAATTATTCATGTGACTTTTTTATACCTATTTAACACAAAATTTAACCAAGCAAGTATATTTTTTCGTATATGGAATTCTATTTTCGAGAAAATAATTATAAGGTATTTCAGCTACTTCGGTTAAACAATGCCGTATTTCTCCACGATGTTTAATTTGGATACATGAGAGATATGGCTATATAAAAAAAGAAAACGATAAACTGCACTTTCGTGCTTTAATCATTTAGACAGGATTGTGCTTATCATCACGAAAACAAGAGACAACATGGACTACTTTATGTAAAGTGTTCCCGCTAGTTGTCTCTGGTGATCGGATTCCCGCCAAATTTTCTCGATTTTATTAAGGCGTTCGCAACCAGACGACCGCCTTATTATGCATATTTATTTAAGATACAATGTTCACTCTCTTTTCTAGCTCACCTGGCAGAAAGTGCCAGGGTGAGCTATTATGACAACTCAATGCCCGGCGTCCGGCGTTCGTCCAACATTTCCTTCAAGCGACATCTCCTTTGAAACCACCGGGCCAATGATGATGAAACTTGGAAGGGATGTTCGTTGCATGATGAATTTTGGCAGGGATGGTCCTTGCAAGAAGCTCTATCAAAGCTGATCAAAGAATTCTATTTCATGCCGAACTCTGGTTGTTATGGCAAAAAAATTTGGAAAAACTTTAAAATCTTCTCTGAAACCTCAAGAACTGGAGCTTAAATAGCATTGCCTGGTGGAATTCAACCAAGATTGTTCAAATCATGATCCCCGGATCAAAACTGACCCCGCCCGATGTGTCACTTGATTCATAGACTTATATAGGAAAAAATATCATAAATCTTCTCTGAAACCTACAGCTAAGATATTTAGCTTATACATGTAGTATTGTCGAGTGCGTTTTACCAAAATTGTTCAAATAATAATATAAATTGCATAAAAATTAATCCCGCTCGGGGGAATCACGTGATTTTACATAGGTTTCTATAGGAAACATTTTCTCCTCGGAAACCACCCCTGGTTGCCAGGTGAGCCAGGTGAGCGATATAGGGCCATTGTTCAGGTTTTATCTCTCGTTTCGTTTGCACGAAAAAAGAAGAACTTTAATTCAATGGAATTTTAAATCTTACAATTTTACAATATTTATATCCGAAAAACAATTCAGTTGAGAAAAGAATGGATACATTAACCAATTATTAAAATGCATTTAAAGATAAGTGTTTCAAATTGTTATTTGTTCTTTAAATGAGAGCATGTTGAAGGCCAGTTTTGTAACAGGTCTACTGTTACAGTAATACATTTTTGTTTTAACTTATTTATGAACCTTCTGCAGATGATGGTGAAGTCCATGATGAAGCTTGAATGGAACAGAGTAGCTGTTGTGTATGAGGATACTGTCTATGGGCAAGCAGTGTATGCTAGACTTCAATCAAGGACTGAAATGGACGGGATTTGTATCGCACTGGCAAGAACCATAATGACAAATGTAGGCATAAACGCCAATGATATTTCACAGATATTGGAGGATATCATAATCGGAAAGCCTCAGTCCCGACCGGTAATCAATGGAATCGTACTAATAGCGTCGGCGTCCGTGGCAAAAGTGGTCATGTCTTCATTGGACATGTCTCAATTTTCGTCTATACCGATTATCATGTTGTCTGAAGGAACAAATATGGATGAAAATGTATTCAGACGCTATAACGAAGATGTGTTAACAAAGGCTAGAGGAACATTGGTCCTTGCACCGCCATACACTGATGTCACGGAGTTTACACAGCACTGGAACTCTATTTTCACAAATGCTACAAAATTTGACACAGAATCAGCCTCCAATCCGTGGCTTCGGAAGGTATTCTACAAAGTAACCAACTGTGTAAAGCAGAATTGTGACTTCCGCGTGCTTACCAATGCAGAAGTTAAAAGTTCCTTCAGACAACAACCTTTGTTTGTTAGTTATGCTATCACGGCTGCGCATGCGCTGATCAAAGCCGTCACTTCCCTACGAGCAAAATTCTGCCCAGCACAACAAAACTCATGCGAAGACTTTTTGAGTAATTTTCATTCGGGTGATATGGTGACTGTCCTCAAAGGAATGGAAATGCACTTCAAAACTGACTTTGCATGGCGGTAAATAGGCCATTATTTTATTTTCAAACCTTTTCATGATAGAATTATCGTTAGTCTAGATGCCCGTACTTTACGATTAGGGACAAAACTCGTGTATAAACACTATGACTTGCAGCAGTAAACAATATGTTTTTTTATTATAAAAATGCTTTATTTCTTTCCCTATAATAAATTTGATTTGCTGGAACATATATACTTCATAAACATGAAGACTCTAACACCTGTCGGATAAATTGTCTTTTCTTTACTGTTCCTACCATGTCTAAGCTGACTGATATCCTAAACATCATTCCTTTCTATTCTATCTGAAGTCCTGCTTCTCTGGAGAACGAAATCCTAGCAATCGACCACACAGGGGAGGTAACTATGCAAGAAGACGTGTCATCATATGAACTGTTCAACGTGCAGCCAGGAAACACTCGGTCAGAGGACATAAAATTTGAAAAGGTAAAAATCACTTGACAGAATTCTTAAATAGCATACAGTAGCCAGACTGAGACAGCTATATATATACATGTTAAAATTTGCATGCACAATTTGTTACAAATGGCATGTGCACGTGGCAGAAAAGCTTACGCATTTATTGGTAACACATACATTTGAAAAGTAGGGTTTTTAATCAGTATGTTGATTTTGCTTACTTAAATGTCTTCGATTTTTAAAGCTATTCTTAGTAACAAATTACTGTAGTTTCATTTTAAACATGATTAGTAATAAGTTTTAAAATTGTCCGTTGAATGTTTTTTTATATAAAAAAATAACAATTTATAACATGTTCCCTTTCAATCAAATTAATTGAACACTTTACTTCCAAAGAATAAAATTCTAATTATATTTGTACTTTGGGGTGGAAGCACATCAGTCCCAGATTTTTTTGCTATATCCGGTGTCGTTATACGGTGTTTACTATTTGCATACAATCCAACCACAGTATATACCGAACAAGCCATATCGCTAGAAAATCGGTTTAAATTAAATATGGTTTGTGTGTGCACTGAAGCTGTTTTTGTTACCTACATACAAATCTATGTTTACCGTTACACGGAAGTAAACACAGTGTTTTCATCCTAAACCACTCATTAGCAAGCTGAAATGACACATTCGTCTCGTGTATAGACACACATTTTGAAAAGAAGGTATTCATCCATAATACATCGTCTTAAATTTCAAAACCTTTCTATGAAAACGCACCGGATTTCACTGAAAGATTTCACCGGGAAGATCATTCAATTTCAACACCTATTTATCATATCAAAATGGGTTTAAAATTGTTAAATATATGTAAACTTCTTTCAACGCAGAACAGCATACAAATTTATTAGCATTAAATTATACGGCGGTTTATTTTCCCTGTACCATTTTGGTCGAAAGTTAGGAAATAAAACATGTATATGGCTCATCTGTAAATGTTACCATAAGTGCCATTACCTACCATTCATTCCTTGAATTTAACTTTTTTCTAATTCATTCATATCCTTCCAAATCAATTTCTACAACAATTGACATGACGCAAATGATGCGATAACCTCGCCCCTTTGTTGATGTCAGAGTATTTGTAACAAAAGATTCCATTCAAACATTTTCCACGTGCATTTATTTGTACAGTAAACTCTGTTTATAACGAACTCATTGGGACCATTTAAATGTGTTCGCTATAGCCGGGGTTTGTTATATCCATATACCAGTTCAATGTAAAATAAAGAAAGAAAAAACTCGGGCAGATAAATTTTTTGTTCCTTATATCCGGAATTTCGCTATATCCGGAGTCGTTATATACGGAGTTTACTGTATAAGTTAATGTCGACTTTTGACTGGTATGGATGTCACTTGATTGACACCTGGCGTCAGGTTAATTCTCCATTTGTAGCTGTTAATGTAAGAGAAGATTGGTGCTTGTTGAAAGACACGAGCTACACGTGCAGTCAATTATTCAAAGTCTGGAAAATATAGTAATTATCATCTAACGCAGTGGCGAGGTTATTATAAATAATAGAACCACAACTGTAAAAGGAAATTCACCCTTTAGCACAAAATTCATATCCACTGAAATAAGGCCCAGCAGGAGTTGGGACTGTTTTACCTATACACACTTTTCCCTATATACTAGTAATCTACAAAGAAATTTCAAAAACAATTTTAATTTAATTCAGTTGCTATAGATAACTTCATTTAAATTATGATACAAAAAGCCTATACTAAAATTGCTGAACACAATTTTATCCCTTTAGAAATGTTGCCCGATATCAAGTAAACTATTTTGCTTTTGTATTCAAATGCACATTGTACTTAACAAAAGTAGTATGCGACAATTTCGAAATGCATGGTGGTTTTGAAATGAAAATGGGGAAATATTTAGTTAAACATATTTATTCAGTATATGTGTAATACAAACATACATACAGGTGTAACAATATAAACACTGAAAGGGATTGAAACGAAATACTATGTCTAATGGAGTTCCTCTCCCTAAGGAAAAAATAGCATAATAAACTGTAACCATGACGGGACACATTTAAGTATGTATTTACTGAAATCAAAATGAACTATCACTAAAATGATGTTAACAAGAAATCGATCAAATAAAATTAGGGAATAAAGCAAAAAAAAAGTAAAAATAACAAAAACAAACAAAATGTCTGTATTTGTTAGAGTCATGCTCGTAGAAGAAAGGAAAAAAAAACAGATGGCAGGAGAGGCTTACATGCTGAAAGGTCCAGAATTAATCAACTTGTGTGGTGTTTGATGTGTCTGTATTAAAATATATTACTGGCTAGATTCATGTTATGTACCATTAGGCAAAATTTCAAAACAATCGGAGAACAATCGTTTTTGGACGTCTGACGTCGGACAAAGGTCGCATACTACCTTAACATTAGGATAACGTTTTCATTGCAATAAATACTGCGTAATGCGTTTTTCATGCATTCCGACATTGTTGAAAAATTCTGTCATGTTAAAATGTGTATTTTTGTGTAATTGATACATGGTGCATACATTATGTTTAATGTGTCTTTTTAAAATGAATAGAACTTTCATTAAGACATTTAATATGAGCTGTAATGTGAACGTTAAATGTTAGACAAGGCGTTGTTCAATTATGAAATAACATCCGTTCCAGTGGAGTACTGATACGCAGTAATTAGCCACGAAGGCCGAAGGCCTGAGTGGTTAATAACTGCGCATCAGTACGACAAATCATTGTTCATTAGACGATATAAACGCTGAAAAGGATGTTATTTCGATTCTAATATGACCAGATATTGCAAA
>JAUMHA010346906.1:0-14125 GCA_032359765.1 Saxidomus gigantea | reverse complement strand
TGTCCGGTTCGCATCAGTTTTCTCCGGTGGACTGTTATTAACGTCCGTTATTTATCAGTTCCTATGTGTTCCTTTTCAGTTATCGTCCGTTGAACATACGTTACATCTCCGGTAGTAGTCCGGCTGTGAATTAGGTCTACCGGACAAGAACGGATGCGAACCGTACAAGTACATAATAAGGAACACACAAGTAACGAACAAAACGCATACCAGCGCATTGCTACCTTACATCTAGCGGACAACTTTGTCCGGTGGTGTACGTTCCAAATGTTGAGCATGCTCAAAACCTTCCACCGGAAGAAACGAACATCGCCGGACATCACCGGACAAGGAGCGCAGGCTCCGCATGAGAAACGAAGAGGAAACGCATGCGAACGGACACGAACGGATTGAACAATTTTGTTATAGTTACGTTGAACGTCCGTAAACGCTACACGGTGTAGTGTGACTGAAGCATAATTGTGCGTTGAACTAGAGACATTTTCGCGTTCTACAACGAGACCCACAATCTGTTTGATAAATAACATATAAAGGGACACGACCTCAGCATTGAACAACGTTATAATATGTCATGGTTATTTTTCTCTCAGCTTATGTAAAATAAAATGACTTGTTACTCTATCTTTTCTTTATTTTTGTGATCTTGACCCGGTGCAGTTTGTGCATGTCGACTCGATGTTATTGACACTTTATCAACATTTCAAAGTGTCGAGAATTTTGGTCCGTAGGTGTGACCTGATCTTGGGGTGTCATTTCCAAGATAGATTACAACAGTTTCAGCTTCCTGAAAATATAAACATTAAGAAGTAGTTTATAAATGTTAATGTTTACATGTAGGTTTTATGGCATTTGTGTAGTAAAACAGAACATCCTGTATCAAATTAAGTAATTACCGTTTCAAAATGTGTACAATTATGCATATTCATGATTCCATAATATCGCCCCACACACGTTGTTTAGCGGTCACAGGGTCAAACTCGGTCATTTGATCTACTGACCAAATTTCTTGTTTTTGAAGCTTCAGTAATAAAATTTGAACTGTATCGATAATTTTGCATACATATTACAATTTGACCTCGGCTGACCTTGACCTACTGACCGATTTGGGTTTTAAAGCTACATCATTGAAATTTGGACAATGTTGCGTATTTCAACTTTGACAGTGGCTGACCTTTTCATTTAGTCAAGAGTTTGATATCTGAAGATAGACAGATGAAATTGGACTATTTGTGCAGCTTTGCAAACTCCTTTCCAAAATCCTATGACTGATATTGATAATGTTTACATGTAGGTTTTATGGTATTTTAGTACTAAAACAGAACATCCCGTATCAAATCTACCTTGTTTGGCGGTCTCGGGGTCACACTCGGGTCATTCGATCTACAATAAAATTTGAACTGTATGGATAGTTTGGCATTCAGAATACAATTTGACCTCGGCTGACCTTGACCTACTGACCTATTTTGGTTTTCAAGCTACATCACTGAAATTTGGACCATGTATACAGATTTGTATGGCCTTTGGCCTTGACCTACTCTCCTAATTTTGAAGCTACAGCAATGAAATATGAACCACGTGTACAGTTTTCAATGCATATTTCAACTTTGACAGTGGCTGACCTTGCCATTTGGTTCAGATTTTGATTTCTGGAGAAAGACAGATAGAATTGGACTATTTGTGCAGCTTTCCAAACTCATTTCCAAAATCCTTTGACTGATATTAATAATGACCTTGTGACCTACTTTGTTCATGTAAAGTACATGCATATTTTTATCACTAGAGTACATATAAGGTCATACAATAATAATTGCTCAAAAGGTATGTTCGTCCCATCCATCACACGTGTAACCGATGTCTATCGACGTACCAGATTTTGTGCACTTTCGACAGAATTCCACCAGAAACTGTGTCGATGTCGGAAAAACAGTAACAAGGTCACTTCTAAAGTATATGACAGGCGTTACTGCTCATGGAAGCCAATTTAAAAAGTACATGTATATTCTTGAAAAAACAGAACTAACCAGTCATTTAATTCGCAATTATCGAAGCGACGAAAATAAGCAACTGTTGTCATTTATAGATATGTTAAATTCTTTTTTAAACTTTTCAGCGATGGAGGTATCTGTATTCTGTTAGAAACATACTTTTTCGCTTAACCATATTTTGCTAATGATTTCAGTGCTAGCTTTTTTCTATTACTTTTGGTCGTACATATGTTATGTTTATCCACCCTTATGTTTCCAGTAATCTTTTGTTTCATATTAGCATCAGCTTAGGATTCACATACTTATTGTTTAATATAAGTCTTCATAATAAATGAAATTCTCTTGATGAACTGATGTTTCTGTTATTATAGAATTTAAATAGCAAAATAACTGTTTGACAATATGTATTGAGGATGAATGTACATTATAGCAATTAAAAACAGTGTGATGGATGTAAAATGCCTTAATTTAAGTTCATCAATATGATAAGAGGCACCCTGACTTATACTATGTACATCTTTGAGCTGCTTAAAACTATTCATCTAATGTTCATACCTCTTTTGAAGTATTACAATGTGAAACAGCGAAGATATTTCTGCTAAAGTCATTAAAACCCTACTGTTTATGGTCCTAGTTTTGGACACTTTTAGCACATATTATGTAAACTCGCATCTTTATGAAATTTCACCTTAAACAACTTCGGTTCCTCATGCTTCTAATGATACTTTTTGGCTACTTCTAAAGATAGATCTAGCTCACAAATGAGTCCCGACAGTGAGGTCACCAAGATAGGTAATTTTTACAATAGAGAGAACCCTACGTTCTGACAGAGATATCTGCTTGTTTTCTCCTCTTTGTCCGTTGTATGGTTTTATTTTAAACTAAAATTGTAAAACAGCAAGTATTTTGTAATTTGCCAACTTAAAATGAATTAATATTCCCGTTTCAATTGCTTCTAAAAACAATAATGTGATGTCAATCTTGATGAAAAAGCGAAAAACATGAAACATGAATATTTTGATGGACAGATAGTGTAAGATTTCTGTAAATTCTTAAATAGACGTTACATTAATTTCCATTGTTCCAATATCATAAAACATCAATTTTGCGCGAACGCATTGACGTCGACGTATAATTCGACGCGAAGTCATTTCCTCTTTTGACGTAACTTGTTTATTGTTTATTTTTTGACGGTATTCGAGTAAAGTAAATGTTAGGAACAACATTGGAACTGGAAGTTATTAAACATTTATAAATGTTGCAGATGTCAAATTCGGTAAGAGCTTAAGTTGTATTGTGTTTTTACAAGTAAATTTATACATGGAATAAATTACATCTAAATCTAGAATATATTAAATAGAAATGAAAACAATTGACATGTTCAGACCTTTATATTTGCTTAATTTGTTAATCTTATTTGTTGTTTATTATAAATATATACATGTATATATTTATTTATTGTTTTACTTTATAGAGAATCACTGACGACTAAATATTAAAGAATCCAGCGCATACTCGTTTTGACTATCCCAGATTCCAACAGATAGTTTCTTTCTTTTTCTGAGATAAATATTCACTTTTTCGTTCAGCTCTTGCTGTTAGCTTGGTTAGAATCAAACGTCTGAAAGATTGACAACAGACGATCCACAACAATAACAAAATATATAATAAGCGTTTTAAAGCAGTGTTCGAAATAAAGGTTCTCCGACTTAAAGGACCGTAACCAAAACATAGATAAGATATTTCTGCTGATGTCATATGAACCTACATACATTTCCAAATGTAATACAGCGAATATATTTCATCTAAAGTCATCTAAATCTACATAGCGAAGATATTTCTGCTAACGTTATTTAAACCTACATGTAATAATGTAATACGTGCTAAAGTATTTTGTTTAGTTTATACTAGTCTATTTATTTATTCTCGATTTCGAAACAAGTTCTTACAACTTATATTATATTGATTTCAAATACTTCTAGGAAAATTTGCACACGTCACTATATAAATAAAAAAGTGGAAATTAAATCTACTGGTAACGCTACTAACAAGTAATGAACAGAAACAGTAATTAACGTAAAATAATCTCTTTCAGACTTTCAAACCTTACAAAACAATACTTTCATACCTGTTAATTGATATGTGCCAGATATGGCACCAACTTCTTAATTAGCAACATTTATACACAAACACTCATGATGATTTAGTGTTTACAGTCCCGGCCGACCCTAGGATTTCTTTTTAGGTGACATTTCCAAGACCCCTGACCGGCACAGACAAGTTGCAGATGCATAGGGACATATGCAGTCACAAGAGGTTATCGTGTACTAGACCCAAATTCTTTATATATATACCTCTTGGTTCTTTAACGTATCTGGTAAAAAGCACCGAGGAACGCGAGACTACCTTTTGGTTTTTAACCAGTTTATCTTTGGATGGGTGGGAAACACTGAAAAGCGTTTCTAAATTTCCCAGTGCCTCGGCGGGAATTTCAACTGGACCTCCGGATTGGTGTTCCAGCGTGTTAACCTTTCGATTTGAGCGCCACCTCGAAAACACTCGTTTTCTCCCATTCGACTCAGAGTGATAGTCCATACTGGTCAGTAATTAAGTTTTGTAATTATTTTGAAGAAAATAACTAAACACATCGTCTTTAAACTGGTTAAATAAGCATTATATTAACAATAATATTAAGAAACTGCAAATACTTATACACAGCTAAATTAGACTTGCATAAAACCGCTACTGTGCGATAAAATATAGAAACTTTTTTTTTGCATAGTAACTTGATACATTACATTGCAATATTTTTTGCAATATTGCAGATGTAAGGTAACCGTTTACATCTGGGCGACCTTATAATGTCGTCTCTTTATTTTTCATTCGCATATTTCTTTTCTTTATTTTTGTATCATTTAACTAAAAGATAACAACATACAAGTAAAACATATGAATAAAGTAAATGCATGCATACAAGTCAAGCGTACTGAAATCAATTGATAATATCAAAGCTTACCGGCTATGCAGTTACATGTGCAGTCAAATTGTTATAATCAATAACATGGTAATATGATATGTTTCGTGATCATTGGGGACACATAACAATACTGACAAGTTATTTTGGTAACAATAGTTATCGATTTGCAATCATATCTCATAATTACATGTACCTAATAAATTACCAATATATATAAAACTTAGATATTGGATTAATCGTTTTGAAAGGATATCTAGAGCGATGGCTTAGAATTGGTATTTATTCTACTGTTTCTAAACTTCTTGTTCAATCTTTATCCGTCTTTAATATCAGGTTATATTGTATTAGAGTGTTGTAGTTTGTTATCTCCCGCTGCATAGCGGAAGGGGATTATAAGAATGGTCTTCGTTCGTCCATCCGTACCTAACATTAGTGCCGCTCCATATTTCCTAAAACCCATAGAAGGATTTTCATATAACTGTGGTTAAATGCTCATATAATCAAGACGATGTACAGAACCCATGTTCAAACCCCGCGCGCTCCAGGTCAATGTTACACTGAGGGGTCATTGTTTTTTCGCGTCTTATTCCCTGGAAGGATTTTCATATAGCTTTAGCTATTTCTCACATCAATACATCAGGCAACATATATATCCCAGTTCAAAGTCTATGCCATACTTAGCGGTAAATGGTTGTTTTTGTCCGCTCCGTATCTTCTAAACCCGTAGAATAATTTTCACATAATCATAAACCTTCCTACTCAAGGTCAATGCCAACCTTAGAGGTCATTAGTTTTTCGGTTCAGCTCCATAAGTAATAATAACGGTCTTCGTCCGTCCGTCCGTCCCTCCGTCCGTCTGTCCGTACCTAGCATTCATGACCGCTCAATATCGCCTAAACCATTTGAAGGATTTCCATTTAGTTTTGGTTAATTAGACATGGGTCAAATAATCATTAAATTAATACGATTTGAAAACGGACTGTCGGACCAAATGCTTGGAAATTAGTGTATTCTCATATTTTAATAAACAATATTTCAATATCAATATGAACAAATGTCCGAAGGCCCCCTTTCCCGTGAAACCCATACATATGTACAGTGTTGTATACAATATCTATAACTCTTGCAATGTCCCAAACCTATAGATGAAACATATTCGTCTACGATGCTTAATCCACATGTCAAATTGGTATGATAAGTTTATATTAAAGTTATATTTTCTTTCAAATATTTACATTTTTTATAGTTAAGAATGATGCTCAAAACACAATGGATGCTTTACAAGATTTACCAAGTGATTTGTGTAATGAACAAATACCATTTGAAGATACATTTTTAAAAATAAACGAAAGGTTTGATTTATTATTTTTGACTAGGAAAGACAAAAAGGTTATTTACAGATTGCATCTATATTCAATGTGAATGACACTTTTATACAAATCGTCATTTTTGGGTTATAACTATTGCAATATTTATAATTCTAGGAGTATAAATCACTGATTAATGTTTTATTTAAAATTTTGATGGTCACTTTTAAAGTTAATATAACTTTAAATCCATAGACGCTGATCTTATTTCAAAACAGGATTTCTTCTGGTAATAAATAATACTTCAATTGTTTAAAAGATTTAGGCACGTTTCACGACACAAGTTTATTGTACCTTTTATTGTAAACCATTTAATGACACCTTTGAAGAGTAGATATTGATATTCATATTTTGCAGTTGAATTTAAGGTAGAAGTTAGAAGATCCATAGACTATCAACATTAATTGAAATATTTATAATGCTATCAGATCATACACAAATCCCCTTAACATGGAGTATTGAAATTATCAAACAAAAACTGCCGCTCGCATAAAAAAACTTGACAACATTCAAAATGAATTATAGGTATCCGAACTCACGTACTAGCAAATATCACGGAAGTGCTTGACTGTAGTTTCTATATAATTGACAAGAACGCCTGCATGAACACCCAGAGCTTTTAACCTCTTTCCTTAAAGGGTCTTGTCATGATTAGCAACATGACTACATAGCTACATACAATGAACTTCATACTTCATTGAGGGCTATATTTGAGTAACGCTTACCCGTCCGTCCATTGGTTCGGTCAGAATTTCGTTTAAGTATCATGACTTACTTCATAAACATTCCACGGATTTTCAAATCATTACACATAAGTTGTTATCATGAGTAAACGATGTATCACATGCCAGCCAAATCCACTCGGGTCCAATGTAAAGGTCATATGAAGAGATCTTTTTCCATTCGATTTGTTTTCAAATAAGTACACACTATTGATCAGTGTGAGGAGAAAATGTGATGAATGAAAGGCCCATGCTTTTTTTTGAAAAGTCACAATATTAAATGTTTAATGTGGCTTGTTTCTCTTATTCTTGTTTTAGGTTGTGTTTCATTCCTGATAAATCTGCATGGACGTCCTCTTGATCTTGAGTTTAACAACTGTTACCAACTATATATAATGGAGAAACTACAGGAGGAACTTAAACAATATCCATCCAGTTTCAATGTTAAAGAAAGCATGCCGATTAAGAAAGATATGAAAAAAATGAAAGACAAACTTCTGCTCGAAATGGAAGCAGAAAATGAATATGACACTGACATGGAGAGGCATAGAACATGTAACTTGATTTCCTTTTCGTGGTTCGTTCTTGGTTATCTGGCGCAGGCAAAGACATTTAATAAGAAAGTTTTAGATAGTGATGGCAGAAACATAATAGCACTGTCAAACAAAGCGTGGTTTTCTCTTAAAGAAGACAACATCAAACAATGTGAAACTATTATGGAGCAATTAAAAGATCTAAGTAAGGATAATATGGCCATTCTTATAGCCAAAGCAGAAATCGCATTTACTTATTCGCGATTTGGGATAAGTTATTCTAAATACGCAAAAGACAAATACAAGAACGTCATCGAAAAATGTGAAGATGTTCTTGAAACAAATTGTGAAACAGAATTACCGGTTGAATATTACTGTATTTGGATGTTTGGTTACGCTTTAGTTCAGCGAAGGCGGATGAACGTAAATAATGTAATGGATGAGAACTCTTTAAGTATCTCAAGTGACGACAACAAGCACTTAGAAGAGCTATATTGTAGAATCATTCGCTTAAAGGGTCAAAGTACATGCCTTAAAAGATACAAAGCTCGTTCATACGTTGAGCTCGGGTTTCTCGCTTTTAATATTCGGCAAAACAGAACAGCATACCAAGAAGGCATTTCTGGAATTTTCCCTGAAGATCAAATTAAAGAAACAGACGACTTCTTCGAAGAAGCTCTAAGCATTTTCAGTACCGATGTGTACGTACTCGAAAGAAGCGGGAAATATTTCTGTTATAGAAGGGACATTGACCGATCCATAAAACTATTAGGTAAAGCGATAAAAATTAAAGGCAGTTCATTCGGTTACCATCATCTTGCACTGTCTTTAAAAAGAAAGCTTGATGTTCAGATAGGAAATCTGAAAGATATAAAGTTCGACTCATATGGAACAACCAAAGGTATTTCCGATAAATCATCCGGGTGTAAAATGTCAAGACAATTAAAGATGTCTTCTTGTAAAGATCAATACCCAGAAAATTATCGTTCTGTCACTACTTCCGATACGGAAACCAGGTCCAGCATCGCAACCAACAGCAGTTCGTGTTCAGCAGAGACGGACTCACAAAATCTTCTGATGTCAGGAAATCCGAAGCATGGCATGTTAAAAACCCCACGAAATCCTAGACGTATTAACTATAAAAAGAATAAAGATTCTGTTGATATGATCATCGGGTACTTCAGTGAAGCATGTAAAGTATCTACAAACACATCTGCATTGTATGATAAAGGATTACTCTATCGACAAATTGGAGATTCAAAGAAAGCTCTTGAAATATTTACAGCTGTAGCGAAAAATAATGATGGTCACTCTTCTCGTGTACAGGTAGCAAATGCTTATGAACAAGCTGCGTTTTGTATTGATGACTTACTCGGAAAGTTAGAAGATGAAGGAGGGCCACTGGACAGAAATCTGGAGTACCCAAGAAAGATGTATTTGAAAAGTTCGCTAGAGATATCTTGCAATCTTGCTGCCAGAATCCCTTTTTTAAAAAACGGCTGGAAATCGGCATCAACATTAAAGCGACTGCTTTCGAGGGAAGGAGGTACAAAAAAAGAGAAACAAGATCTACTGTTTCTACACAGAAAGATGGAGAATTACAAAGGGGCAATAACTGTTCTTGGCGAATTAGAAAATCTTGCAGAAAGCAGTACAGAAAAAGCTGAAATTATTGCAGAAAGAGTAAGCCATTACCTTGATTTAAGACAGTATGATGATGCTGTGCTAGCTTTGAATGTTATTCCGTGCTTACCAGATGGAAGTCAAATGGTAGACAAAAGGCTCTTTCAGAGGGTTCATGTCGAAGCTGCAATAGATGGTCTTACACGCGGCCATCACGAGATCGCAAGACAACGCATAAGGAATGCATTCAATATCAGTAGCGAAAATGAAAGCACTTCAAAAGATTGTGGCGATATGTTAAATGAAGAGTACGACCTTTTCATTTTATGTAATCTCTGTGATGAGGAAAATGGAATAAAATTGATGGATATTATGAACCAAACAGGACTAAGTGCGACATTTAACGGAGATAGTAAGCTTCCTGGAACTCTTGTTTCTGCCGGCATGAGACAGGTAATGAAACAGTCAAAGCACTTTGCGATCTTGATAGATTTTGATTTTGAAAACGCAGATGAAGACACAAAAAGTCAAATACAAGTTTTTACAGACATGCTTCTGGAAGTTGTTAAAATGAAAGGCATCGGATGTGTTATACTGGTAATGACAAAACCCAGTGCAAAAGTGCCGGAAATGGTTTGGCATGTACCTTACAAAAGAATAGATATAGATCTTTGCGCTGTTGACACAGATTTCTTTCAGAATGAGAATATTCTCGATGGCGTCAAAAGTATCTTACTGTCTCTAGAAGAAGTGGCATAAAATGCTGCTAGCATTCCGGTAACAACTAGACATCCATATTCTGAATCACATAAACTATCGCTCAGCCATGAGTTATGGAAGTGGTTATAGACAAACAAACGCGACTATAAACGTTCGTTTGTTGAAGCATAGAAAACTGTGTTGGTATCATCCTTGAAATACTCATGGACAGTTCCACGTCACAATATCACTTAAGACTGTAGGTGGCTAATACTATTCAGATTCACTACAAACACGTTCATGCAATTAAAGTATATACAAATGTCAAAACATAGGCTAAATCTGTGTGTTCTTTTTTAATATTGATATACATATATTTATACAGTGTGATGCATTTGAATCATCTGATAACAAAGTATTTGCTCTAAAACTAACTCTTTGATCAAGTATTTACGCAATCGGATTACAATATTTTCAATAGTTGATGTCCAATATTTACATTACATTGAACAGATATTCAAGTTACTACAAATATCTAGTATGTTATCTTCACTAGACGTCTCTTGGGATAAGTTCAAGCCGGAAGAGAAAATCACATTGACAGTGTTTGAAACAAATCATTTTGCATAACGAATGTACACAAAGCTGATCTATTTGGAGTATATGCATGGTTTGCCTACAACCTTGTTGTAAGACAATGAATTTAATAAAACTAAAACAATATCCTGAGTCAAGAGGTTTTACGAATTGTGAAAAAACTAAAGACTGTATACGAATGGTATAAAAATGTGATCACTGAATTCCCCGCTGCGGTCATTTCCCTTTATCATATACTATATACAGTGCCTTCTGCTGACACAAAACATTTTAAAAAGATCTTCTTGAAATTTATAAACTCCCAATTTGAATGTTTCTGTTAGGTTTTGGTTCTGATTGTGCAGTAAGAATAATTTAATAAAACATTTAGCTTTCTACAAAAAAAATTTCAGAAAGTTAATTCAAGATAGTGGTCTTTATTTAACTGTATACATTTTGCAATCTTTCCGAGGTATCTTGTTTGCTCAGTGATTTGAGAGCATATTTCACCTATTCAAATCGTTGTGAGAAATTGTGTATATGTTTTATGCATATGTATATATGTTTTCTTAAATGAAGCATTATATAGATTAGAAATTTGTTTAATCAGTTGTTTTTTCTCGAAATGCCTGACGTTTACATGCAGTTAAATCCAGATTATTTGACTCTTGATTATTGAAAGCAGCTACTTAACTTTCAATCTCCGACAATCACTATGAGTTGTGCTAAAATCTCTAGATAAAGTAGAGTTTTTATCAGGTAGAAAAGGGGTAAAATTACTGTTTTACGAATGTACTAGCGGATGTATATTTGAATCGTTCGAAACCAACGCGGAAAGAATGTACATGTCTGTGTCTTAACTTTTGCTTATTGCTTCTGAAATTCAAAACATTTATTTATATTGTTTCAACTGAAACCTACAGTTGATCAAATAAATTAAATATTGGATCCTATTTTAACTTTGTCCATAAGCCGAGAATATCATTAGTGCAAGTAATTTTAGTGATGTTTAACCCAATTACTTTTTAGAAGACAGTATACAGTTTCAAGCTCCTAGACTCGCATTGGCGGCCAGGGTTAAATATACATTCTAGAAGTATAATGCAGATCCAAGTGCATGGTTTGGTTGAAAATATTATTATATACCATAGATGCATTTGTATCGTCGAAAGTTCAGATTTAGTCATTTGATGACCGTTAAACAAGTGACCTTGACCATGCAGTACTGACGTAATGGCTTTCAAGCACGAAGCATGTCTGTCTGGAGCTGGGAGTGCTCGTGACTGTTATTTTAACATTGCAACATGGTTTTTCAACTGTCCAAGAGTGACCAGTTTGGCTCTCCGGTTTCACGCTTTTTTTCTGTTGTCAAAACTGCGAGACGTAGACTATAGCTGGCTTCAATGTCGGATTAATTAGACTACTTCGGTGCCCTAAAGGAATATGATATCTAGTCAACTAGTACCGGAAGTGTGAATAACTGAATGATAGTTCCAGTTCTGTCACATGACAGCATTGGAAACCTATACTAAACGAAAGTGCTTGGCAGTCTGATTATACAGTGAAATGTACATATATGGAGATAAACTGATTGCGATACTACTCAACATCTCGAATACGTTTAAGATTGAACAAGTTTTAAGTTTTACAGTTAAAAATGAGTCATAATTTGTTTCCCTTACTAAATTTATAGGTTACTAGCATTGATAAACGGCCTTATTTTACATTTTTAGCATTGTTTTCATAAATGTCAAGATTTTATCAACATCTATACAATTGACTGTCATTTTGAATTATCGATGCGGTTAACTATGTTTTTATAGTGTATGTTACCAACTATATATAGTACGGCATAGTGTGATAAATTAAAACTGAAAACTTCGTCGATTTTACGGATCATATATTAATTGACTTGATGTAGAACCCCTTTCACAAGGTACACCTTATGAAGAACCAAAAATGTGCATATAACACTGTACGTTTGTATATGCTTAAACATCCTGATCAACGTATGATTGCATTTTTCTCTATAATATCCAGGCAGCAGTCATCGTACATACTTTTACTGGACATTTTGGAAGTTAAACACATTTAGTGTGAAGATATTGCTACAATGGTAACCAGTAAAGTTATGTTTTACCTTTGAATACAAAATGAGTGAACACATATAATTGATTTAAATTATATGACTCTACAACAATCTATTTTTTTTGTTTCATATCTAATTTGAAAATAAGGCAATATTTTAAAATGTTTAGTGAGTCATACTGTATCTTCTAGCAGTAAAAAACAATCTGAATAAAGGCATCATATGCATACATTATTCTTTTTTGTCACATACTAACAGGAATACTTATACATTAATAAACCGCCATTAATTGTGAATCATGAAAGTTATTGTGTAGACGTCAAATAAGAACAGTCTGTTAACGTAACAGAAACTAGTATTTCAATGATGTCTGCAATCCCATTCATACCATATAACACACATTCTTTCTGACTTGATAAAGTAAAGTCTTTTTTATCTTTGATATGAAGCACTAAACACATCTTTACAATCCTGTTCCTAGATCAGGTTTTTAGTTACCTGTTCAGGCCTCTGCTTATAAAACGTTTTAGCTGAGTTTTAGCACAAAACGATTTTAACTTTAGGCATCATACATTATAAGAATCAAAAGAGCTATAGTTTAAAATATACTTTTTAAAAAATATTTACAGAAAACTTGTTTGACACTGTTCTACATACAAGCATACAAAAGATGTATAACAATATTCTATTAATCCAAAGTCTGAGCATTAAACTCAGTTGAGACTTCTTTCTTATACTTATAATTGCATTGATTATATATCAACACTTGATGATGCACCTGTATGGACTGAGCTAAATATGTCTTAGTAGTTGAGGGAGCGTATCGGAAATTTAATTTTACAAGGATTAAGTAATCATGAACATAAATCCATGAAAATTGAAGACCAATAGGCCAAGCTTTCTAACCGTTTTCCTTAATTGTGCGTTGAACTAGAGACATTTTCACGTTCTACAAAGAGACCTACAATCTGTTTGATAAATAACATATAAAGGGATACAACTTCAGCATTGAACAACGTTATAACATGTCATGGTTATTTTTCTCTCAGCTTATGTAAAATAACTATGACTTGTTACTGTATCTTTTCCACCATCAGTTACCCCTTTTTGTGATCTTGACCCGGTGCAGTTTGTGCATGTCGACTCGATGTTATGGACACTTTATCAACATTTCATAAAAACCCTTCACGTGGTTTAGGGCACAAGGTGTCGTGAATTTTGGTCCATGGTGTGACCTGACCTTGGTGTGTCATTTCCAAGATAGATAACAACAGTTTCAGCTTCCTGAAAGTATAAACATTAAGAAGTAGTTTATAAATGTTAATGTGTACATGTAGGTTTTATGGCATTTGTGTAGTAAAACAGAACATCCTGTATCACATTTACCGTTTCAAAATGTGTACAATTATGCATATTCATGATTCCATAATATCCCCCACAAACTTTGTTTGGCGGTCACAGGGTCAAACTCGGGTCATTTGATCTACTGACCAAATTTCTTGTTTTTGAAGCTTCAGTAATAAAATTTGAACTGTATGGATAATTTTGCATACA